>KZ651336.1:387692-397893 GCA_001010745.2 Gerris buenoi
AGCTATTTTTAAAGAAGAGTGGAAGTTTTTATTTTTATTATATTTAATAATATATAATAAAAATTAAGAAAAATTAAAACCCTAGAAAAGGCCAAATTTCTCAAGAAATTTTTACAAAAAGTATAAAGAAGGGTACAAAAGAAGAAAAAACAAAAACAAAAAAATAAATGTTTTGGTTTTTTTTATAAATAAAAGCTGAAGATAAACCAGGAGAAGTTAGGGGAGTGAGGAGGGGTGAAGGGCATTAGCAGCCTGGTGCGCCTGCGCATTCCTTCCACCCTCACCGGCTTCCGGCAAAATATTCTCGCCGAGCGAAAGAGGTCGGTCTGAGCGGAGCGGAGCGGAGCGGACGCAGTGTGTGGCTTCTCATTTAAATACATGGGTTTTATTTTTTTCGTCAATGTCTGAGCTGAGATGAGATGAGATGAGCGGATACTGTGTGGGACAAGCCTTATAGGTGTAAATAAATGTATGTTTGTGCGTATGAGGAAGAGAAACAAATAGGTGGAAATGGTTGAAACTTATATGGGACCAACAATGGGCTAATTATGACCTACCACCCAAATTTCATTAAAATTGAACGAGTAGTTTTTAAGATATGGCGGTTCGCAAAAATTGATGGACAGACCGACCGACAGACCGACAGACAGACACGGAACCAAAAATGATCCCTGATGTCTGAAACGGTTTTCTATCTTGGAATTTTTGAAATCGGAGACCTAAAATATTTTCGCTCTTCAGAACGATCACATAGCTTCCGTTACCTTTGGTAAGCTCGGAAGCAAAAATCAATGTTTTTAGGTGGTTTCTAGGAGATGCCACTAATCAAATAGGGTTTTGTACTTCTGATGGTTTACCACCTTATGTAGGTAATTAATGGAATGAACCACCAAACCTGTAAGACAACGTGATTTATTAAATTTTCAAGACTCAAGCTAAAAATCTGCAAATAACTCGAGAGCACTACTTATTTATTATAAAAACAATATTAAATCAAAAAGGGTAGTATAATAAGTATTTTGACAAAAATCCGCCCTAAGAAATTGCTTCCATGAGCCACAATAAAAAAAAAAAACTGGAGACATGTCATCCAAAACACACGTCTAGGGATGGTCAGGTGGTAAACCGCGGACACCACCCGGAATCCACTGAACATTTTTTTAATTTTATTTTTATTTTTTTATTTTTTTTGCCTGATCCTTAAAGGGTTGACTCTAACTAAATAGAACTGTTCAAAAATAGACAGCCAATTAGGGTGGCACATAGTTTCCTCGCGTCCTATTTCGTATATTCAATGATTTTATGCTTTTTCAACCTATAATTGTCAAATTTATTTAATTTCCACCGTTTTTTATAGTCGTCAAAATTGTTTTGATTTTCAGATGAATTAAAGTCTCAATTTAGCAAAATTTAAATAAGCGGACGGTTGAAATTAATCTGGGGATATCTTCGGGCCACTCTCGATAAACCACCCTAATATCATTCAAATCAGATAAGTAGTTTTGAAGATATACGTGTAAATAACTGTATGTTAGTGCGCATGTGGAAGAGAAACAAATAAGCGCAGGAAGTTGAAACCTATATGGGACCAACAATGAAGTTATGACTTACCATCCTAATCTCATTTAAATCGGACGAGTAGTTTTTAAGATATGGCGGTTCGCAAAAATTGAGCGACAGACCGACAAACCGACAGACAGACACGGAACCAAAAATGTTCCTTGATGTATGAAACGGATTTCTGTATTGGAATTTTTGGAATCAGAGACATAAAAATGGTTCGTTCTTCAGAACGATCACGTAGCTTCCGTTACCTTCAGTAAGCTCGGAAGCAAAAACAAATCTTTAAACCAACATTTAAAAGATTAGAAATAATTGAGTGTTAGAATGCAATAAAGCCAATACACTTTTTCGCAGGAGGAAACCGAGGCTCGGTTTTAAGTTCCTAAGAGGGCTTTAAAAGTTCCCAGACACAATGATATTACAAGTGCCATGTCCATGGTTGAAAAAAAATGCAATTAACAACGACCATATTACGTCATGAAAAAAATAATAATAATAACTAGGCTTTAATATAAAAGCATATTAAAGACAAATAGCAATTGTCTGCATTCTTATATATAATGCAGCTTATTATATTTTTTTTTCTTTTGCATTACTTTTTATATCCACTTCACATTCTCCAAAACAATTAAGCACATATTAAAAGCTATGAATGGTTGGGGAAGGCTTTCTTTCCTAAGATGGGGTAGCTAGGGAGTGGAAACAGCTCGTCCAGGAATTGCTAAGGGAGTCATTAAAATGTTAAGAATATTTCCAGTGTTACGTTAATGAGAATTTGACTAGACGGGAAAATAGAAACGCATTGTACCTTAACCAGCTATAGTTAGAGAGAAACATAAAAAAAAGTAAACGTGCACTTTAATGAACGGTAAAATATTATCTGAAATATAATGTTAAATTTTTTAGTACACATATAGGGGCTTAGATAAGAAGCAATAAAGCTCCTACACACACACACACACACACACACACACACACACACACATATATATATATATATATATATATAAAATAATTATTAATTAATGACATAATGAATCAGGGAGTGTTAATATTGATCTAATACATAATCTTATTGAGAAGAAGGGCATTCACTTACTGCAAGCTAAGAATAAGAATACATAAGAAAATGATAACGTAATACGAATCTGTAACGGCTTTCTGATAATAGATATTACATACATACCAATTTCAAGACTAGTTAAATATTGGACTGATACAAACTAATGCTTGGAAAAAAAATTCTACTACCATAGGGTAGTAGAATAGTTGTAGAAAATGAGTGGTTGCCCCTACTGCGCGATTGCATGAAAACAAAATTCCCTTTACATGGTACGGATCCCCCTTAGTTTTATGAATTTATCTCTAACCGTTAGATTTTACAACGAATATCAGAACGTATATCAGAAGAGTTATTTTGCTATCGAGAAAAAAGGGGGAGCTGTCTATAAATATAAACAATATCTATAACAGTTATTATGCCTTAAAGTTTATAAATAACACTTTATTGTTATAATTAACGTTCACATGTATTACAGCTCTCACAAATTAACGTCACAAATATAATAAATTATCTTTAACTTAGCTTATAAGGTCATTAGCTGGTTATAATCGTCTCTTGTAGGGTATTTTATTTAGTATAATTAAATCTTGTTTATTACGCTTTACCAGCTCGTAGGCTGGGGCTAAGCACTTAATTATCCACATTTTTATTTACTAAATTATAATATTTTTGTAGAATGTTTCAGTTACATTTTTTAATTACATAAAAAAAAATAATTATCTCAGTCTTAAAGCTCAAGCGGGGGGAAAATTTTACTAAAAACGTCTCATCTTCAACCAGGGACAAATATTTCAATTTAATTTTAATTTAAGCTCATTGCCCTTATAAAAAAAAACTTCATACCTTGCATATATATAAATGCATGAGAGCAAGCAAAAAAATTTAAGTTACTGTAAATAAATAATAATATGCCTCAATTGTACAGAAATGAAGTGAATGAAGGTAGCATTGCAAACTAACTATAAGGACGTGTGAACGCAATTAGAATTTAAGAGCACTTCTGACACTTTATCGTGTTCTCATTTCTTAAATGTAATTCAAACAAGGTCTTTACGATAAAAAAATGTTTAGAATTTCGGCTTTTCAAGTGACTGAATGTTACTCATTAACAGGATTATATAACACAGTATAAATATACCAAATGGCTTCGTTTATAAAATGTTTATTTAAAATGCTTTTTCTATTGAAGAGTATACTATAATAGTGTATGTTTATTGGTTCAAAAAATGTTCATTTATATTTATTTTAGATAATAGTTCTTCAGGACATTGACATATTTTATATTATTTCCATGTGCAGACTACTTCCTGAAAATATGTTTTATGTGTGTTATTTATAAAATCAAGTTATTTTGTTGCTTAGACTGAATGAAGTTGTTATAGTGAATGAATTCACAAATGGAGAATAATACAAACAAAATGAATGGGAAGAGATAAGACACATAAAATGATGACGAGGGTAAGGTTTGTTTTGAAATTAAGGTGTAATGGACAGCATTGACAGGCCCTAGAGTTCTAAAGAATCTAGAGGTGCAGGAATAGCAGAGTATTGGGGAATCAAGGGGTAGTGAATTCAGAGGCTTTTAGAGAGGTTGAGGAAGACAGGACAGAAGAATTCAAGGGATAAGGATCACAGCGGGGGTAATTCTTTGTAATCTAAGCAGGATGTGATTGGCTGCGAATTACAGGGGTATTACTGGAATAAGGAGTTAGGGATCAGCTCTACTTCTTACTCCGTTAAAAATTCTCAGCAAAGAATAAAAAAAATCCACGTAATTCCTTCAACGTTGTACAAAAAACCTTCAATCCTTAGTAAAGAAAAAAAAATGTTTGGCGACATGAAAAGCCTGCTGAAACGAGGTGTGGTTAAAACGTCTCATACCCTCCCCATATCCTCAAACCATATCCCAATTTATCTAACAACCCCCCTTCTCCCTCCCAATCTTCACCAGTAAACCTCTTTATAATATATATATATATATATATATATATATATGCTTTAATAAAGTTGTGAAGTTCGCCGTGAACCCTTAAACTTATCGTATTTTCGAGCAACCCCTATAAATAAACGATTTTATCACCCTCGTAACGTACACAAGCCACATTGATTGAATCAGGTAAGTACTTAATGAAATATTACTAAGGGTCGGCCAAAGTTACGAGTTTCGTTATATATACTAGTATAGGATTTAAAAGGTATTATCAGTAAAAAAAATTTAATATTTATATTTAAATGATTCATCAGAACTTTATAATTATTGTCAATGAGTTGATTTGTACAGTCGAAACAATTACAAGGGTTGAAAAAAATTATAGAATGATTAGTCTTAATAATTGTAAATAGAAAATCTATGTTGGAGTATCTTCACCTAGGTTAAACTTCTTTTACATAACTTCTTTTATACAAAGAGTATGCTTATTTTTAACGTAAGAGATTTTATTTATTTTGTAAGTTAAAGAAAAAAGATTTTAAGAGTTTACAGTAAATAGAAATACATATTAAATTTACCTGAGAAAGATGGTAAAAGCTACTTAATTACTAGAAGTTCGTCAAAGTAAAGTTACTTTTAATTAAAGGAGTGAGTAATTTCAACTATTTCCTTATTTATTAGAACGTTAAATTATACTCCACAGTTTTGGATTCAATTAAACTATTTACAATCTACTTGCATTATTGTTCGAAGTATACGAGTTATATCCAGTATTAGAATTAAACTCAAGTTTCAGGTCATCTTAAGTACCTTCAGCTCTATTCAGGATTCAAACGGACTTGATTAAAAAAGGATCTAGTTTACTAACACAGAATAGTGCCAACAGTATTAACGCTAAAATATAAACCATGATAAAATATCCAAATGACCCAAAATATTTGTATACAGGCAAACCCGTCAAACATATAAGTAATACAGTTTAGTAGCAATTCTTACAATTAGTATGTACAGTAATATTAACCATCATGTAAAAAATCAAAACAATTTTGACTGATTATAAAACGGGGGGAAAAAATTACACAATAATGGCTAGTAAAAGTATGAAATCAATAAACTACGTGATAAGATGAGCTACGTGCCCCACCAATTGGCAGTCTATTTGTATATCTCTTCAGCCATCTAGCCACTTATATTTACAACTTAATCTTGAAGAGGACTTATGGACAGTCAAAAATGGCGGTCTTCAATTCAATTCAAAAGGGTCTTAATTAAAATTAAATTTGTTGCCTAGTTTTTGGTCTGAGTACTAATTTAGCAATTAGTAAAAAAAAGTGGTGATTAAAAATAGCTTTATTCATTTAGAAAGAGTTACTACAGCTCTTAATCTACCTTTGCAGATGATAAAGCAATTCTATCTGTCCACGAAACCCCTCAAAGTTTATCCAAAAACACCCATACACTTTCTCCTTCTGGAACTTTGGTTAAAGAAATGGAGAATAAGGAATTAATCTTTCTTTGAAAAACAAACTTCGTATTTACTATACAATCTTAAAACCAGCTTGGACCAATAGTCTAGAAGTGTGGGGTAGCACAAAGCTATCCAACACCCGTCGAATCCAAATACTTCAATCTAAGATCCTTCGAAAAATTACAGACTGGGCATCTGTAATTTTGCCGTTGAACGCCCCGTTCTATCTTCTACGTCTCTAGCCCTACTCTCCACAACGTTCTAAATATTCCTTTTGCCCGAGACCAAACTGTAACCCAATATCACACATTCCACGAATCATTATCCAATTAACCCAATCCTCTAGTAGAGCTTCTCACAGCCCAAATTATTCTAGATAACGTTGCCACCAGAAAATGCAGTGGCCCAGAGATTTATTCATTTCATAATGTTTATCTTTAATTACCATTTCAATTATTGTCTTATTCTTTTACATACTTCTTCTAAGTATAATTAATCCATATAAAGCTATCTTAGCCGTAAGAAATAGTTACCTTTCTATACCAACAAAACATGTATCTTTATCACTTATAACATTTAAAATTATGTAGTTGTGTTAATAAATAAATAGTTATACTTTAAGTTCTTAGATGCTTGAAGGTCTTAGGAGAATAGGAGAATGTTGTTGAATGATGTTATGTTATTGTTGTAGGATGTGTGTTGTTGTGAAGAAAAGCTAATGTTAAAAGTGAACATGTCTGAACATGTATAGAAAGAACAGCTTTAGTTGTAACTGCAGGTCTTAAAAACAAAACTAACAAGATGGTAGACAACTAAAAATCATATCAATAGAAATTTTTTCAGAACTCGTTACCCATAATAAAGGTATTTCATGAAAAAACGGGTCTCTGGGCTCTTATTTCTCTGGTCTTAATTACAATTGAAACTGTACTAATAAAAGGAATGAGTCATGTTTAATTAACAGTGTTGGGTCCCGGGTAGGGTCAGCAAAAAATAGAAGGTAACAATGAATAAAAAAAAAGTTTAATATAAAGCGAATTGGTGAAAAATCAATTTAGGTATAAAATCAGAGACTAACTTTACTCGAACGCAATATGGACTTGCAATATGATTTGAGAGACCTGAAATTATTCATAATAGGGAGTATTTTACGCAAGATTTATAGTTCTCTTGAGTAGTGTTTCATACATTAAAATATTTTATTTTATTTCTCCTAATTAAAACAAAGACTCTATTTACTAGTTAAACTTAATATATTTTGTTCTTAGTTAAAAATTCATTGAATCTAGATTCGTCCCTCTACTGTTTTAAAGCCTTACATACTTAGTTAAAAACAACCAATTTATCGTCTATGAGGAAAGTTTTGGTTTCGTGTGTTGTGAAATTGGAAAGAAAAACCATGTAAACTGTGCTTTGGAACTGTTAATCTAAAACTTTATCTTAAATAAAGAAAATTAAAGGGCACCTTATTATAGTCTAGGCTAACTACAGCGTACCTTAGGCTTATTAAAAAATTATGCTTATTGGGCAATATGGTACAACTGCTATTATAATAACGCTTATGGTAATTTTAATTTCATAGTGTACTATTAAAGTGGCAATATTTTAGTTTGGTCCCTTCAATCGCATTGAAATTTACATATCCTGGGTAGGTATGTAAATTAGACAAAGGAATATACACTCTTCTGTGTGTAGAAAAAATTAGATCCCTTAGTTTAACTATCTATTATAAGACAAAGGTATAGGATTAGACCTAGGGAACACGACAATTTGTGTACAAAATTGTGGTGTTCCTTTGGACTGAATATCCCTCTCTTAAGGGGGTAGGATAACTTTTTAGGCCGTCCGCACACGGGGCGATAGGCAAGCGATACAACAGCGATGCAACAGCAATACGATATCGCCACCCTGTTGCTTCCTAGGTAAAGGAGTGGGGACCCATCAACGGAGCGATAGGGAGGCAATCAGTCGGCGATACACTCGGCGGGTGCAACACATGCAACACGTGCGACTTGCAAGGAAGTAACCCTTGCAACCGATATTGCAAGTGTTGCATTTGTCTTACGATTTAACCCTCACGGAGTATTCCAGAAATGATGTGACTGCGATGTTTTTTTTTTGTATTATTTTATAAACAAATGCATAAATGAATAGAACCATCATTATATTTAATTTTACGACTTAAAATTTAAATAAATTAACTTTAATATTGCTGATTAGTATTTAATTGAAAAAATAACTAAAAAGGGAAAATAAAGTTAAAGAAATATTTGTTTAGCTTGCAATTAAATAAAACTAATATAAAAACAAATAAATAAATTTATTTGTATCATTAATATAAAATAGCTATAGATATAGCTTTTTATCATTATATATGCGAGTATAGATGACAACATTTTCCTTTACTTATTTGAAATTATGTTTTTTTTAACCGCCTGGTACCACCAAGAGAGAAAACTAAAAAGCAAAACAAAAATACTGCAACTTGTCTTATATTCTACTAAGCCGTTATGCCCGTGAAAACGGGCAGGATAAAATATAGTCAAAAAAAGAGATAGTTATAATTAAAATATTTAAATAGATATATATTATACTGTTTAAATAGAAAGTTTTATGCGCTCCGAATCATTACACAGGCATAGCACATCGGTAGCGTTTCCGCATAACGCACAGGAGGTCACTGGTTCAATCCCAGCTTATGGCTCACCAATTTTTAACATAATAAATCATTTAGAGGTGAGACGTCGCCGTCGCCGTCGGGACTCTACTCGATTATATAAAAGATATGAAAACCCCGTACTTTAGCCGATTTTTCAAAGTAAAAAGGTGTAACTTCAATTACGGCTAGAATTTATTATATTAAGTGTTTGCAAGTGGATTACCGATATCCGTGAAATGAATAAATTATTGTTCACTTTGGTATCCGGATTACGAACTGCCTCGGTCATCCGGTGTCTGGATGACCATCTTGCATCTGATAATTATAAAATTAAATAATACAATTTATTTATGTCCATAATTATAATAGACCTTAGAGCTTGAATAATTGTTATAATAATCATTGTTTGTTGTTTACGGTCGAAGGGTCGCTTTGACCAGCCGATAATACTTCTTAATTTTAGACACATGATAATATGTGCCTTTATGGATATATTATATGTTGCCAATTCGTATGTATCGGAGCTCACTCTTCATTTAATGTTACAGGGTCCGTGGTATAAAGCAAATAATTATTTAGCAGTCTCTTTATTTTTAGCACAAGACATATTTGCTGCTTTTACCAACACTTGGTCGCCTATTTCAAATTGAACGAAATATTTACTTTTTCCCGCGTCCTTCCGACGATTTATACCCTTGTTTTTTTTGTTTTTTATTTCTGTTCTATATTTCTCCCTCTGAGAATAGAATAATGCCTTTAGAATAAACGGGGCATGATTTTCCAGCTCAATATTTATGCCTAATTAATGATTTGCTCGCGGTTAAAACCCGAATTTGACAAAAAAAAGCCCATGAAATTTAACTCTTCTTAAACTGTATTTCGATTTAAAGTTATACTATTTTCTCGTCAATTATATTTTTAATTCATCATGTTTATGAATATATACCTATATTTTATTTTTTTAATTACTTCGAACTTTTTTTCGTTGTGTAGCTAACAAGAAAGTTGATTTAGAGTGGTAGATTGTAATTTTTTTTTTCATCAGGAGGTTGATTTTAATCAAAATGTAAGGACAGACGTCACTGAAGATTCACCCATCTGCCCCTTCTTCACCTTACGCAACTCAAAAAATTGTCCATTTAAAAGTTAACCAGATATTTAATTTCTTCGGTAGAAAATATAAGGAGGGTCGAGAAACACCCCCTTTGCTTATCTTTTTCCTTTTTTTCACCTCATTTCAGTAAACATGATGGTTATTTTTTTTATTTTATTTTTTATTTTTTTTTTTTAGCTTCCATCCGAAAATTTTCCCCTACTTAATATTTTTTTTACCCTTTTTCCAGTCCAATGTCAAGATTTTAGGCAAACACGGTTAACTTTAATTGCTTAGGACGTTCTCCTCCAAACCTCCAGGAACCGCTAACCAGGTTAAACTGTATTTCGCACTAAATTTATCGTTTTTATAAAATGTAAAAAAATAAAATCATTTTGCGTCTTACCCATTTTTTTTATATAAAA
>KZ651336.1:398268-410249 GCA_001010745.2 Gerris buenoi
AAAAATGCACTAATAAATAAATAAAAAGCTAATAAGCGATAAAATTGATAATTAATTATTGGCTGATTATTTAAGTCATACACTTGGCTGAGTGGAAAAAAGAAAACTAAAATTTAAGTATTAAATAAAAGGTTGTCGATTAGATGAAGGAAGTTATGAAATTTATTAATAATTTTAATTATTTCGTAAAATATCGACAATAAATTAAAAGTACATTTTACAAGTAGAAATAGGGCCAATTTAGATTTTCTTAGGACAATTTAAAAGCTGGTTATATATAAATAATATGCCCTGCATAATATTGTTATGTTCGCCCGTAAGATACTTAGAATAAGTCTACAAGAACAGCTAGTTATTAAGAGAACACTAATTAGAATATTTATATTGATTAAATGTTAACAAGACATAGACAGATAATAATAAACAACTCAAATCTTATTTATCTGACAGGTGTTTCTAAGACAACACAACAAATATAAGTCCTAAATAATATGTATACTAAAAAAAACTATCTTCCATGATCCTTTAAAAAAAGATACTAATTCCTGTAACTCCAATATTATAATTATATAATTTTATAAAGAGACCAAACTTATAAAATATTATAGAATTTTGTCTAATAGATCAGTTACATATAATGTTATAAATTTATTATTCTAAATATAAAAAATCCATAAATAATAATATTATGAAGTTAACATGCACCGGTCAATATTTTGAAATAGACGAAGGAAAATTTAAATTAGTGTGAAAAACTCCGGGGTCTTTTTTACTTTTTGATTAAAATAGGTTTTAAATTAATGCCACAATTATTACTGTATTGCGCAGATCCAACCAGAACTACCAGTGATCAATAACAGTGATAACGAATTTATTCAACTAAAGTATGTTGGATTGTATAAAAGTATTTACTGTCAAATTGTAAGCCAATTCATTTCCAAATTTTTAATTCATGCTTAAATTTGATTTAAAACACTATAATCAATGCTAAGAATTGAATTTATGTTTAATAAGGTAAAGGGTGGTCTCTTAATTTCTTTTATAAATTCCCATATTTTGGAAAGTTAATTTTATAGGATTGTTATGTAGACTTATTTCCTCCATTTTGGACCTTAAAAAAATTTAAGTTCTCAAAACAGTATATATATTATTTTTCTGCAGGAAAAAAGTTTTTTTTTATAGTAAGCAGATAGACTAGACAATATGCTTAGTATTAGTATACTTTATTTTCTATTAAACAATGGTGTTTGTAACATCAAACTTTTATTGATATTTTAAATTTCCTCAAATATTTCAAATGCATTTTGTAACCTGTCATATCCAAGAGAAATATAAAATGGAAAAATAAACGTGATTAATAGCTGAGTGCTGTTTTAGTAGGTGAGGCTGGCTTAGAATTAATCAAAATGGGAAACTGGAGTATCCTTGATCCTTGATAGAAGGTATAGGTTCCATTTAGTTTTCCAAAATAAAGTATGATAAAATAAAAGTTTTAAGCCTTTTTAGAGGCTTTTAATAGTCCCGAAAAGTTTCCTAGTTTTATTTTATAGCTTTAATTCACTCCAACAGCCAATAAAAGCCAAGCAAAACAAACTAATATTACAAAATAATGGTATACAGTTTTTTACCACACAGGATTCGCATTATAACTTCTAATTATAGAAACATTTAATTTTGAATAATTTATAAATCAGATTATCAAACTTTTCCAATTTTAAAAAATGTAAAACTGTTACAACAAATCACAATAGCTAAATAAACACCTTGGACATTATTATGGAACAGTTTACAGAGCACTAGTCTTCTCTTTACTTGATACGAGTATTTAATAAATTTTGAGAAGAAGTTCCAATATTCGATGTAGAAGATAATGTAATTTTATGGGATCCAAAAAAAAATTAGTATATACAAAAATATGTACAAAGACTTTACATGCCAGATTCAAAATCAGGGGATGCTGACCAAACCTATGTCAGTGCCAGTCAACAATTAACTTTCCGAGTCAAGCAAAGCTTCCTGTTATTGCTAATCCTGTTTCCGGTGGTGCTCAATCTCTCAAGTATTGTGGAAAGCAATGACTAGACGCAGAGGCGTACAATGAATACTAGCGAAATAACTAGAGGATCTAGATTTTGCTGAACACCTTTGAGTCTGGTTTGAGGGATTTGGAAGTCAAATTCAGCGACTTAAAGTAAAAAGGCGAAAAAAAATGTGTTCATGAATAGAAACATCTCTACGTTCTTCCTGGGCAACCAAGAGATTTAGCAATTCAACCATTTCTGCTGCCTATAAAGCACTATTACAGCAAATTATGGCATTGCAGAGGATAAATAAAGCCAAGGGCGCTTTTGCAATGTTGCAACCTAAATGGAAATCTCAAGAGCTTATTACCTACACCAAGCTACGTATTTGCAAGTTTTACGAGTTGCAAAGAGCCTCTAGACTTTTGCAGCCAAGAGTCCGAAGAATATCTTGCATAAATGGTAACCACAGGTTATCTAAAATAAAGAATTGTGAAGGGAAGGAGAGCTAACCAGAAACAAAATGTACTACATGAGATTCAAAAGTCTACAACACACCTTTTCTACAACACATTTTGCCTTAAAATTTTAACATTTCTCAACTAAAATGCGTTTTAGACATCAGGGAAGAATGTTAATCTCGTGTCTGTATATCCATCAACATATTTGTGATCGCATATACATATGTAGAAAAACTACTTTTCCGATGCCATGTCAATCTTATCCCACAGATGGTTCCATGTTTTTTGCAATCTTCTATATGATGAGGATACATTGTATCCTCTCGCATATAATATGAGCACAAACTTTTATCTATTAGCATTTTTTTTAATCTTCAAAACTACTAATAATTTAATGTAATGTATGCAGTATATGAAGGTTTGAGTACATATTATCCCATATTAATTTAAACGTTTGCCTCCTTTTACCTAGGTGCAAAATCTCAGTTTTTTAGTGTCACTCATATTTTGTAATATATGTTATTAGTTTATAATACGTAATTATTTACTCATGCCACCCAGGAGTAGGATGCGAAGCCACGTGTCACACCAATAAGCTGACGTTTTGTCTTATTGTTAAATTTTTAATTTTTAATAGGTTAGATATTTCATTTATTTATGAAAGCAAAATTAAAAATAAGAACAAATACAAAAAAAAAATATGAATATGCGAAAATTTCTTAAGTTATCTCGGTGCCGGGTATTTTTTAATACCTCAATTGCGTTAAGTTATACTATTACATAAACATTCCTTCAAAAGTTTAAAATATTATGTTATTTTTCTTTAAAATATAATGTTGAAAAGAATAAATAAATTCCATAAATCATATTAATAAATACATATATAATTAATGATTTCTGCTCGATATAAATAATTTTAATCACTCTTTAAAAAAGAAAAAAAAAATAATAATAAGGGCATTGTACAAATTTATAAATTTTTAAAAATATATACCTATACATATATTATATATTTTTTATCAAAGTGGATGGGATAAAATATGGCTTGACGTTTCTCTTTTAATGATTTTTAATCTTATTATAATCTAAAGACTCTGCCACATCACAGGAAACCCCAAATATTTTCTGTTTTTATTTTTTAATTTCATGCGAGATTAAACATAAAATACCGACATAAAGAAAGATGAAAAATGAAACAACCTTTCTTAATTTTTAATATAGGATGCTGAAGAGTCCCCTGTAACCTATTCGTCTTTTTTACGGCTTCAGGCAAAGAAATTTACATATTACGTTTCATTTGAGTTATTTCCACCCTAATATTTTGCCCTAAATAAAAATTTAAAAGGTAAATAAATATAAGGTTTCCCATATGTATTAAGACAGAACAAATAATTATAAACTTCAAAAAATATAATTTAGCAATGTTTATAACAGATGCAAACAATTTGTAAAAGGTTTTGTCAGCAGTTGCAATTGAATTATTAAAATCGATCAATTCAAGGCTAAGACTAAATGGAATTGTTTTCTTTTTATACTATTAATTAGTTAAAACAAATCGGTTGTTTATCTTGGTCTCCATTCTGTAACTTCTTTTTCCATTAACAGATTTAAATTGTAATAGCAGAAGGTTTACTGTTTGAAACTTATTATAATAAACATTAAGAAGAGTATTTAGATACAACTAAACTAACTGACAATTAACTAAAAGTATTTAGATACAATTAACTATAGATAATTATAGATAGCAATAGATAATTTTATTAAATGAATACTTACTAGATTCGAACACAGGCAATGCATTTCTATGACGATATTTTTTGGTGGAGGGGGGAATTATTTATCAAGAAAATAATTTCACTAAGCAAGAATATATAAATGCTACAGAGTTTATTACCCCCCTATTTAAAACAAATATAATTTGATAAAATTATAAATTTTATCCAGATAGGATGTATCCATGTATTAAATTTCTAACTTCAAAGAATAAGAGTGGACTTAATTACTCTTCTTTTTACTTTCTCACATAAAAATAAGAAAATATTGTGATAGCGCGAAAATTCGATTTTGATGGATTTACACGTCCCAAAAAGAAGTTTTTAAAGATGTCTGTCTGACTTCTGTCGTTTGTGCAGACGCGTGGAGCCTAAATTACTAGGCCGATTTTGAAGAAAATTAGGCATACCAGTTCAGAAAAATCATACCCCAAGGCGGAATCGAGAAATGAATTTTAGCACAAATTTGGGGGCGCTCCCTCCAAAATCACTGAAAAAAATTTGTTTTTAAAGATGGTTCTGAAGATTTTGATTTTGAAAAATTCGAATATGTAGTCTATTTAAATACGAATCAAACCATATTAAGCCGCATTCCCGGGAAAATCTGCTGCCTGAGGATAGATTCAAACGTGGACGGAGAGAAAGTTACTTTTATGATAAATTTTGATGAAATAATAAATAATTTAAATAAACTAATGTATAAAAACTAATAAAACCACTGGGCTAAGTTATGAACTCGTATATGTGAAAGTTTGTCTGAGTTGTCTCGGACCGATTTTATTACTTGTACCTATTTCCCCCTTAGTTACCTATGATTTTATTTTAGCGCTTTAAAGAAGATGTAATAACTATGATCTAGGGGAGTTGGAGTTGGTATCAAATATTTATTTGGTGGCCATCATCACAATGTCCAATTTAAAAACCCTTTCACAAATTTTATTTAAAGTTTAAACCTAAAAAAGAACCTATCATCCAAATTAGAGTTCTAGTGCAATTGGCTCCGGAAATATCTTCACGTCAAATTTTACATATAGATGACCACCATCTTGATTCAAGATGGATCGTAAAAAAGAGTTTCCTCAGAAGATACTTAGGAGCTAAGATCAGCTTACCTACAAAATCTCATGGTCAGTTAGTTGTTTAGGGACTTAATACATGAATTAGTAATAAACATTTTAGTACCAAAGAGTAAAACTGCTAAGTTTATTGTAAAAAAAAAAAAAAAAAAAAAAAAAAAAAAAATACTAATAATAATTGCAAGATAAAAAGAACTTTTTATATACTACGTTTTCAAATGTTCTATTGAATCTTATATGAAATTAACCACAGGTTATCTAAAATAAAGAATTGTGAAGGGAAGGAGAACTAACCAGAAACNTGAAGATTGAAAATATGGGACATGCCAAAACAAATAAAAAAAAAGATTTTTTTCCGAACTAACTTTCCATACAGCACAATTTGCTGAAAACTAATTAAATTTTGATGAAAGATAAATAAAAGTAATTAAATAATGCATTCCCTTCGTGTTCTGAGCTATTCTAAAAGTTTCAAATGTCTAGCTACTCGGGAAGTTAGTTAAAAATCGATTGCAAGATTTGTAGGACAAACAAACAAACAAGAAAGCAAGCTAATAAAAGCGTAGTAAAAATAACTCTGTTTCAACCTTTTTAGCAGGTCTTCTCAAATTTTCCTTTTTTATCGTGATCAATTTTGCTCTTCTTGCTTTAAGTACCATGTGTAAGGTCTATTAAATACCCGTAAAAACAACTAATGTTGTAATTATATTTGTTAGGAAATATTTTACATGTGCCTCCTTTAAAGTTAAAGAGGAATAATTTCAAGATAAAAAGAACTTTTTATATACTACGTTTTCAAATGTTCTATTGAATCTTATATGAAATGATTAATATATATTTTTCATTTTTATATAATATAATGTTAGTGAACAAAATAGTTCCAAATTTAAATCTGGTTGTCACTCGTCACTTAGTTAATTTATTTGTTTACTTTTCCTTTTTCACTGTCATTCAATGTTTACCTCTTAGACCATGTATAATGATACCTAGACCCGCAATTCCCTTTATCTGCCTTATAAAACCCTGAGACCAACATGTTTTGCCCTCTGGTGACGTCACGCGGTGTTTTGCTACTGTCAAAATCAGAGTTTTGTTTGGTGCGCTTTTTTTTTAATTTTTATTCTTCTGCTTTTTAAGTCTAAAAATATGGTGCAGTCTTGTAGTGCGTTAAATTGTACGGAGAGACGAAAACGTGGAAGTGGTAATTATTTTTTTCCGTAAGTATTTATCAACATACATCCTTATATTTATAAATTTAAACTGGTAGTTCATGCCCGTTCGTGACGTCATAGCCCAAGGAAGATGTTGGTCTCACTAATTGAGTGACAGGGCGTGTCTAGGTATATACATGGTGTTCAAGATCGCTTGAACACTTTTTACAGGAGCACCTTAACACCACTACCTACATCGACATACTAAACCCGCTCTGCAGAGTACCTGGGTTCATTTAGACAGACCGGCCCTGCAATTATTTGAAGGGGCCCATATAGGTCTCTATTTAGACATCTGGGGATCTTCCTCCGATGACACAACTGCCAGATTTCAAATATTTGAAAATATAACTGCCCAAATTTGGAGGGAAGATTAGAGTGTGACAAAAGGAGTGTGTGAGTTATACCCTCAAAGTGAGCAGTGGCCATTTTTCTCTTTCAAGTATTTTATACGTATTTCATCCTGATAAATCCTTGGCATCCAGGATTTATCAGGATTTATCATTTTATCTGGTATCCAGAAATCTACCCTACTTCACCTTGGTATCCAGGGAAGTAAATTATTCAACAGTGCTGGAATCCAGCTTCTCACCACTGCAACTGCACCACACTTCCACACCACCACCTCTCCATCAGATAGGCCATTCTTATTGTTATATATTTAATTATCTGTACATTATTATGCTCAATACAAACTACAGTCCGCTAAACATTAATCTACTTTTATTCTTTTATTTATTCTTATTCTTAATTTCGTGGCCAGGTCAGGAAAACCTCCCCCTGGTGCGAACACATGGTCTGGTTTTTTTTTACCTCTAATAAAAAAACACAAATTTGAAACCCGTCAAAATGAAGATTGCCCAAAATAATTGGATGTAACAAAACAAATAAAATAACTTAAGGATTTTTTCCGAACTAACTTTCCATACAGCAAACTTGCTTAAAACAAATTAAATTCTACTAAAAAATGACTAAAAGTATTAAAATAAAGCATTGTCATCGTGTTCTGAAAGTTTCAAATGTCTAGCTACTCGGGACGTTAGTTAAAATTCGATTGCAAGATTTGTACCGGACAAACAAACAAACAAGAAACCAAGTTAATAAAAACGTAGTAAAATTAAGTTAACTTCATAGAGCCTATATCGACAATGTATACATATTCATCGAGTGTATTTAAAATATTGCTTTAAGTAAAATTAATATTAGAAACTTTCCAACTCTCAGTTGACTTTCTGTTAAAACTAAAATTCTATAATAGTAAACAAAAACATGAATTGGAATCTCGTACAAAGTTTAAATCGATACAAAATTGAAACATTATAAACTTTTCAGGCAACTATAAGTTTCTAAGTAGGTATAGAACTCATAAATTAGAAGACTCTGCGTAGACTAAACACCACCTCCCTTCTAAAACTGATTGTGCAATTTTGAAGTTAATATAAGCGTCTTAAGTTGCAGCATGTTTCTCTCTTTATATTTAATACCTTTAAACGAGGACTAAATTTCTTGGAAACCTACTTTCCTTATTCCATTCTAAATTCAGTCTCCGAGACTGCTTCAACTTAACACGGTGTAAGAAAATATATTCCTACAAAGGCCCACGTGAGAAGACGTGACAACTTAACCGCATATGAACACGTGTGAAATAGTAGGGTTTAAAGCCCGAAGGAGATGACACACATGAATAATGCTTGTATGAGGTTAGTTACAGATGTAAATCAACTGTGTTACCTTGGTTAAAGTCTGTCTATAGGAGTAGGAAACAACCAAGAATGCGAGCTGTTGCAATCACCTGAATCCATTTTATCCCATTATCAAACCAAACATTTTAAACAGAAAAAACTCTGAATTACCTGCAACAAATACGAAAAGGAGAGAAAAATTAGATTTCAAATAAATTTCTAAAGAACTAAAAAAAAAATATATATATATGTAACAAAATAATTTGTATCTTGAACGATAACGACAACGCCGCAGCATTATCGTTATCGTTCAAGATACAAATTATTTTGTTACATATATATTTTTTTTTATAACGAATGGTGGTTTATATTATTATTATTATTATTATTATTATTATTATTATTATTATTATAACCTAGAGAGGGATGATTTCCAAGGCAAACTGTATGCAATAGGTACTGCACGAAATAGTATAATTATTAGTTTATTAAACAAGCTCTGCAATAGAAATAAATCTACCTATAATACCACTAACTCACAACTAACCTCTACTTTTCACGTAAGTATATAATAGACGTAAGTATATAATAGACAATTGCTTTCTTTAGATCTCTAAAAAGGGCCAATTTTTACACAACTTATTTCTAAAAGAAACTAAAATTTGACATGAAATATGAACATAATTCTATTATAATAGTATACAATGGTAACATGAATGTTACATCAACCGTTTTACTAAATGATCCAACAACAATACCTTCAAAGTTACCGGTCAAAGAGAAATTTATTAAAAGGATTTGCACGTCCGTAGGCTTATTATTAGAGAAAACGGTGATAATTTACAGGTGCTGAAGCAAAGGGATTCCGTTGAAGAGAAGGATTGTCCTAGGGTAAGGCTGAAACAAAGGAATCGCTTCTATTTACCTCATCCCCCAGCCTCGGTAGAGGGCTGGTAATTATAGCATGAACACGAAGACGAGGGTGGCAAGAGGTCCTTTAAACTGATGGGTCCTTAACTGGAGACCTACCCAAAGCATCATAGCTTGGCCCTTAGGGTCTTCAAACTCCCTCATACTTAACCCAACCCTTATCAACAAGATAAAATCTTATCACGTAGATAAATATTTACATTTTTCTACAAACTTCTTTCATTAAGTAAAAACAATAATTCCCTAAAAAAAATGTAAAGTTATTTGTTACCTCAATATTTTTTTTTGTCTATTCTTTACTATTACATTATTATAACAGCATTACTATGCTAAATGTCTTTTTATGAAATAACTTTAATATAAACTTTGCAGTGTGTTCCTGGATCGACGCATGAATAGGTAAAATACTAAATATTTAAAATCGAAATTTCATCTTCTGAGGTTAATTTTTGCTTGAATAGACACTAAATCATGCCATAATTTTAGTTTAGAAAAATCAAATGTCTTGAAAATTTACAAAGAAAAAAAAAAAAAAAAAACTCAGTTTCAAAGTGCTTTTTCTCTAGGAGAAACGACAAAACGTTGTTAAAAAAAGTTGTACAGAAAACCAAGTAAGAATACAAAATTTTAAAACTCTCCACCTACTTTGATACATTGCATTATTTACAATTTTTGTTAAATTTTTTAATGTATTAAAAAATTCCGTTAGCAAAGTTCTTACAAAATTGATAAATTATACAAGTAAACAAAGTTTTAGTTTACAGTCGTCTGTAACTAATAAATGTATAAAGACATTTATTATTCTAATAATTATACGAAATAAGACTATTAAAAATAATAAAACACAAACAGTTTACGATTAAATTTATTTCTACTATATTTACCGTGGTATTTTCAAAATTTGAAATCAATTTTATGTTACAGAAAAAACGATTAAAATATTAAGTTCACACGATTTTATTAGTATAAATATGGTTTTACCAATAACAATTAAATCTATATTTAGGTAAATATATTAAGTTTAAAATTACAATATTCAAACTTTAAATATAATAAACAGCTTGGTTTTCCTGTAAAATCCACGTCACGAAGGGGTTGAAGTCCGACGTTTCGCTTCCACTGCTGGAAACATCTTCAGGGGTGTGGTGCATCGTGATGTTGACTCGAAGCAAACACAGGATGTACTGATGACTGGAGAGAAGAACGGCGATATATACTGGTTTCCTAGACCTTATAGATTGTACCTGGGTGATCGTCACTCGAGGGTATCCTTTGTCAGTTTTACCTTGGATGTATGGAAGATAAGCCTTCAGCTGGTCTTCCATCCTTTCTGCAGGTGTGCGTTCCTCATTGCTCTTATGGGAGTCCTTTATAGGGTACACCCAATATACATAAAAACTCCCTCATACTTAACCCAACCCTTATCAACAAGATAAAATCTTATCACGTAGATAAATATTTACATTTTTCTACAAACTTCTTTCATTAAGTAAAAACAATAATTCCCTAAAAAAAATGTAAAGTTATTTGTTACCTCAATATTTTTTTTTGTCTATTCTTTACTATTACATTATTATAACAGCATTACTATGCTAAATGTCTTTTTATGAAATAACTTTAATATAAACTTTGCAGTGTGTTCCTGGATCGACGCATGAATAGGTAAAATACTAAATATTTAAAATCGAAATTTCATCTTCTGAGGTTAATTTTTGCTTGAATAGACACTAAATCATGCCATAATTTTAGTTTAGAAAAATCAAATGTCTTGAAAATTTACAAAGAAAAAAAACAAAAAAAAACTCAGTTTCAAAGTGCTTTTTCTCTAGGAGAAACGACAAAACGTTGTTAAAAAAAGTTGTACAGAAAACCAAGTAAGAATACAAAATTTTAAAACTCTCCACCTACTTTGATACATTGCATTATTTACAATTTTTGTTAAATTTTTTAATGTATTAAAAAATTCCGTTAGCAAAGTTCTTACAAAATTGATAAATTATACAAGTAAACAAAGTTTTAGTTTACAGTCGTCTGTAACTAATAAATGTATAAAGACATTTATTATTCTAATAATTATACGAAATAAGACTATTAAAAATAATAAAACACAAACAGTTTACGATTAAATTTATTTCTACTATATTTACCGTGGTATTTTCAAAATTTGAAATCAATTTTATGTTACAGAAAAAACGATTAAAATATTAAGTTCACACGATTTTATTAGTATAAATATGGTTTTACCAATAACAATTAAATCTATATTTAGGTAAATATATTAAGTTTAAAATTACAATATTCAAACTTTAAATATAATAAACAGCTTGGTTTTCCTGTAAAATCCACGTCACGAAGGGGTTGAAGTCCGACGTTTCGCTTCCACTGCTGGAAACATCTTCAGGGGTGTGGTGCATCGTGATGTTGACTCGAAGCAAACACAGGATGTACTGATGACTGGAGAGAAGAACGGCGATATATACTGGTTTCCTAGACCTTATAGATTGTACCTGGGTGATCGTCACTCGAGGGTATCCTTTGTCAGTTTTACCTTGGATGTATGGAAGATAAGCCTTCAGCTGGTCTTCCATCCTTTCTGCAGGTGTGCGTTCCTCATTGCTCTTATGGGAGTCCTTTATAGGGTACACCCAATATACATAAATAAAGATAAATTAGAAACAAATTAAACTTTCGATAAATTAATTATATTTTGTTTGAGTTGACACGATCGACTAAATCAATAATTAAACAGAAATAAATAAATATAAAATACAATGTAAACAAAACAAAACCCAGGTTAAGGGAGCAAGGCTATTCCAGGTCCGCCACAG
>KZ651336.1:411278-422184 GCA_001010745.2 Gerris buenoi
TGATAAATACCGAGAAACCGGATAACCTCGTTCTTTTGCCGTGGGTGGTATAACCGAAATATCGGAGCCTGTATCAATAAGAAATTTGTGACCCGAGAGCTTATCCACAATAAAAAGGCGGCTGGAAAGTTGGGCGGTGTCGTAAGCCGCATTTACGCACTCCCTTGCCCGTTTCCCTCTCGATGTTTGCAGGGTGCCTTGCACTTAAATGCCTTCGTACCAAATGTACTGTGATACCAACATATCTCGGGGTTGTGTACCTGACGGGTATGTGGTGGTGATCTTGATCTGTCAGCTCTAGAACGATCACGAGGTGGATGTTGTCGGGGCCCCTCGATTTCTGAAACTCTAACAGCTAGCGAATCTAATTGCTTGGTTATGTCTTGAAACATGGAAACCAGCGCAGGATCAGCACTAGGTGGACTGGGAGATTTCCCAGAACTCTGCATCGAACAAACTTCGGGCCTGATATCTATTATTTTATCGGCAATAGTACATAATTGATCTAGTGTCAACGAGTCGCTAGCAGCTAGGATTTGTTGAACGCTGTAAGGGAGTTTGTGTAGCCATAACATTTTAAGTGCGTCGTCTGGGAATTGGTTCTGGGCAAGCTCTTTCATTTTTCGCAACAAATGTGAGGGTTTATAGTCTCCTAGTTCAACTCCAGAAATTAACTTTTTAAGACGAGTGGCCTGATTATCAGCAAAAGAAGCTATTAAACGCTCTTTTAGTTTTAAATAAGCATTATTGGTAGGGGGTGAAAGGAGTAGATCACTTACGTGCGTCACTACGTCTTGATCTAAAGCTGCCACAATGATGTCAAATTTGGTATTTTCGAGCAAAATAGCGGCTGCCCTAAAGTTGGCCTCTGCCTGCGCAAACCAGAGTGCAGGATTTCCTTTCCAGAACGCCGGTAGTTTGACTGCCACTCTCGCTACCGATGGTGTTCCCACTCTAGCTTGCGACTCGTTCTTTTCTTCCACTCCTGTTGGGCCGCTCTTGATTTCTTCCTCCATTGAATTTTGAATGCTGTTCTGATGGTGAAATGTATTTCTTTAAATAAAATGAAATTTTGAAATGACCGAATTTAAAAAGAATAAAACTGAATTTCGACTTACGGATTTCCTGAAGGTTTCTTGTTCTTATCGGGGTCACCAGTTATATGGGAGTCCTTTATAGGGTACACCCAATATACATAAATAAAGATAAATTAGAAACAAATTAAACTTTCGATAAATTAATTAGATTTTGTTTGAGTTGACACGATCGACTAAATCAATAATTAAACAGAAATAAATAAATATAAAATACAATGTAAACAAAACAAAACCCAGGTTAAGGGAGCAAGGCTATTCCAGGTCCGCCACACTCTCTTCGCGGCGGATGGTTCGCAGTATGTCTTCCTTCTTGAATCCATTCATTCCTTGGGGTACTGATGAATGAATGGGTATTCATGACTTGGGGTACTGCTTCTCTTCTTTCCATGAGGTCTCGTCACTGATCCTTTCTGTCACAGCTTGGTTTTCACCGGAAAATCAAGCTGTTTATCACGAGTCTACCCGCGGAAGCCTACGCACCAAGTTTATTAATATACTTGTTTAATTGGTAATTATTTATATATACTCGTTTATTTATATACTCGTTTAATCTGTAATTATTAATCTCTCTAATTTATTTATATCAAGCTTAACGTTTTCTTCACGGTAATTATAAAGTTTAAAATATTGTTTTTTCCTTTACATATTTAGTAAATTTTAGAAAAAGGATATCTTGTGTGAAGTGACAACGCTTCCTTTGATGTTTACCACGTAATAATTAGAATTCTACCCCTTTAATGAACTTTTTACATTAACGTAATTTTAGGACTATGCACGTCCTTTTATGTAACACTGTAAAATACATAATACTTATAATAAAATTAGAAATTTAAAAAATAACGATTCGTATAAGTTTTGTTACTAATAATATGATATAAATAATATGATATAAGCAGTTATAAGTAGAAACACATGTTATGTAAAAAATTGATATTATCATATCAAATGTATATAAATGGAATGTTAAAAGTCGGTAAAATGGTGGGTAAAATGGAAATATGTATATATTATATTTTATCTAGAAAATTAATTTTATCAGGAAAATTAAGCAATGCATAACTGCTTTTAGTGTAGAAAGCACTATTTCGCTGATTTTTCATTAAAATATTAAGAACAGGCAGGAAAGTAATTGATTTGCAGGATTTCCCTGCCTGTATTACCATACTTTTGTAGGGCAAAGTACAGTATTTACCAGAGCATGTCATAACATCAGTTTTTGTTTGAGTTTATTTTTAATTTAATTTAGTTTTATCCTTGTTTTATTACAAAACAATGTTTCATTAGGTATAAATATTTTTACCTAAGCTTCCATTTTTTATCTAAATAGCGTGATCAGATAAAGAAATTGTATAGAACAAGGCAGCAAAGGAAACATTTCTGCCAAGCCTTTCCTCGCCTCCTGGAAGCTAACCTAATCATTCATCAGTAAAATTTCATTTTGATGCCTAGTTACATAAATAACTAATAGCAAAAGGCAAATCCAAAGACCCTAATAATTTCCTGCGTTTGTCTAGAGGTCCTCCAACCTTAATCTCCAAAAGAAGGCTTTTGAAAGTTCATTTTTTTACCAAGTTATCTATGTGTAACCTTGTGTGTCTTAAAAATTGCGTTTTTCGTTTCCCTCTCCACTATATTTGGATATGGATAACAGAAGAGTTCATAATTACTTAGCCCAGTGTTTTCCATTTATTAGTTTTCGACTTTTCGTATAGGTACGTGGCAATTATTATTAAACATTTTATCAAAATTATCATAAAAATAATTACTCCTTGGCGGGGACTTGAACCCTGTCTCTATCCGTACCTTATAATATGATGAAAAAAAAATCGTATAAAATGGATTATAAATTTAAGTATTTTATTAATTAGGTGTTTAAGAATTAAGAGTTTTTGGGGGGTTGCCCCCCCCCCCCCCATTAAAAAAATGAAGCTAAATTTTCTCGATTTCGACACACAAAGTATGATTTTTCTGAATAGTATGTATGCGCTAAAATTCTTCAAAATCACCGGCCTAGTAATTTAGGCTCCACGTGTCTCCACAGACGACAGACAGACATTTTTTATGAACCACACTTTTTTGGACTCAGGGGACCTCAAAACGTGTAAATCCATCAATATCTCAAAATTGGGTTCACGCGCTATCATAATACTTACTCTTTACACGAGAAAATAAAAATAATCAACTCAAAATTCCAAAAAATGTAATTATTCTCTGTCAAAAAAAAAAAAATAATAATAATTTGATAAGGAAGTTTTCATAAGTTGCATATTTATTAGAAAAAAGATGTTGTTATAACAAAATAAAATCTTAAAAATTATTATATATTAGATAATAAATTAGTAATATACTCTACTAGCTATAAAACTATGAAATATTCTCTAAACTTTATTTATTTATTTATTTGAACTCGTACAATTTGTTTAATTGCGTAAGTCTGATTCGTTTAATTGCGCATTCCCGATTGTTTAATTGCGTACGTCCGATTTATTTAATTGTGTACGCCCGGTTTGTTTAATTTCCTATACTTAATATTATATTTTATTTTGTTTTGTTATTTAAACTTATATGAACACGATAACTTTAACACTATCACAATTAAAACTTTAGAATTTTTTTTTTGGGGGGGGGTTAGAGATGTAGTGCTCTACTTTTCTCTGTCAGAAAGAAAAGTACGTGAGTAAAAGTAAGAAGGAAGCTAAATAAGCTAAAATGAGAGAAATGCATGGTTAAAACACAACAAACAAAACATAATATTACAACAGAGTGCACTGTTATGCTTTAATCACACTTAAAAACAGAAGTAAATATGACGTTGAAAACCCACGAAAATCGATTGGTTGGCTAAAACTAATCTACTTTATGCAGTTTTTGAGTTTATTATATTGAATCCATTAAATAAGTGCTTTACTTTTTAAAAGAAACAAAAGATAATCTCTATCACAAACATTATATTTCATACTTGAACCTTACCATATATGTACTTTAGTTTGTATAAAATGCTTTTACTTCAGTACAATACTAGTTCTTAAGATATATTTAAAAAAAAAAAAAAGTTTAGTTGAAAATGGTCTCGTCAATTTTCAAGAAAAAAATCGTAACAGAGTTTTCTCTGAATGACTCTTGGAATTTTTCTTTTTAAAGTGAGGTATTTATCTTACAGAAGAATGCTTTTCGGTCTAACACGAGAAAAAAACATTGCAGTAATAACTCACTTCGCACTTAAACACTTGGAAAGCCAATCATTACTCACACCAAGATTGATTTTTTTGTGGAAAGTGTCAAGATCCACTTTTCTTCTTTTCTTTGGAGGACACAACAGTCGATGACTTCTGTCCATACTCACACGAAGAAAATTACTTAAGTACACGAGAAATGGAAAATACACATATACTTGCAATCAGGCGTAAGAAAATGAACACCCACACAGTCTCCACACCCTTAGCGAGTTTTTGTCAAGGGTGCCATTGCCTCAAGTGCCCGGTGATTTTGAAGGTCTCACCCTCAAATCTTCCGCAGTAAGGAGGCTCCCATTGACGCAAAGCAGTTTCAAGCTTCTAAGTAAAAACAACTCTTACTAGGGGGGGGGGGGGGGGTTGTATTCGAACAAGGTGGATAAGATGAGACAGAGATCTGGATTATACCCCCTTCCCTCCTTCACATCAAGATGTGCTTTGAGAAATGGCTTTGTGACTTTACTTCCTCTCTCCTTCTCTTTATTTCTATTTTTAGAGCAAATGTCAGTACTCATAGAAATATATATAGAGTTCATTCGTATTCTACTATCTTCTTAAGTATCTTCTTTTAATTCTAAAATACGAAAAGCAGATGTCGAATTTAGTTATTCTGTAACTAGAATTTTGAAATTCAGTCACGAATAATTTAGGTAGCCTTATAATATAACTACATATCTAAATTTGTTGGATTATTAAGTTGTAATTATAACGTGTGTTTTTTTTATATAAAATGAACATTTATTTCTTATTTTTCATTAGAACGTTTTATCTAATTCTTCCTAATGAAGAAAGCGCATAAGGAGCTTCCATCTTTTCATTTGAATGGATCATTTCATTAAAGCTGCTGTTCATGAAACCAAGACGCTTTTTTGGATTCATGCGTTATAAAACTAATTGTATATTACGAATCAAGAAAGATATTGCATTCTCAAAAAGGAACATTTGTTGAACAGAATTATTAGACGACAAGAAATATGGAAAATTTAGAGGTCAGAAACGAGATCAAGTCTTTGCAGGATTAAAGACGAAAGTTTAAATCTGAAATTCTGAATAGAATATGTGACGCAAGAGAAGTAATTATAAATTTATAATAAAATGAATGTCACATACATTCACCTGAAATAACTGTCCAAATACCGACATGCATGACTCAGTTCTAAGAAAAGTAAGACACATAAAGTAAGACACATAAATGAGAATAATCAACTTTCTTAAGACTGATCCTTGCAGCGGTATACTTCAGTATATTATATTGATCCAGTACGTTAAAGCAAATTTCAAAGTTGGGGAAGAAATAACATAATTAAATTGAATTGTTTTTTTAAATACAAAATAATTTAATTAGACATCAACTAAACTCATAAATTAATGAGTGCCATCCAAAAAAAAAACAAAAAAAAAAAAAACTTTCTACTAATACTGTGATTTTACATGTTGAGTAAGTTACCTAATTTAATGATAAATAGAGAACAAATCTAAATTGATAATCATCATCAATAAATAGAAAATTGTTTTTTAATGCATTAACACTTTTAATATAAACACTTGATAGAAATTTCATGTTTCCAAACAAGATAAATAGTACTTAAACTTGATATATCTAAGGAATAATTTGTAAGTTATATTATTAATTAAATTATTTTTTTTTTAATTTATTGTTATAATTTAATTATGTGTATAATTTATAAATAGAATCTGCACATTTCGATTAAAAAACAAACAAAAAAATGTCTAACATAATTGTGTAGACAAATAGCTAGATTTTATATACATATATTTTTTTAGTATAATTGTGCATTTATTATAGTTTTTTGGTAGTTTTTATACTACGGAAAGTTTAAATTTTAATTTAAATCTTCATTTAGAGGCCCGTGGTTCGAGTCCCGGCGCTGGAGTCTATTTTTCTCTGTCTATCTCCCATTGTTAAAAATAATTATAATTTGTTTTAAAATAAAGTTGATTTTTTTTTATAAAGTTTTATGCATTATTTATAAATGAATGTTATTTGTATTAAATTATGATTTTAGCTTGATAATGAACCAAGATGATCCACGGAGGGTTTGACAAATCTCAAAAATTGTTGCAAAGTGGCCTTTAGACTTTAGATCTTGAAAGAAATCAGAGTGAAATTAATTTGACTTTAAATGAGTGAACCAACAACCTATATAGTATATGGCGTATAATATATATATAGATATACATAAATAGAAACTTTTAGTTACTTTTCAAACCACCACATTTAATAGGTAAGTTCATAATTAGGATTTTTTTATAACCAATTAATTCACACGTCTTTACTTGAAGTTTTATAAATTGATATTTAATCGTGTTTCAGGACTACAGGTACCACATACTCCAACAGTGAACACGAAAAATACATATTCGTGTGCCGACGCAAAAGAAATAGAGTGCAGAGATGGACTTGTTAGCGTAACTGGGGCTAAAATAAGACCCGTAGAGATTAATTTGCGGTTTTCTTTGATCCTAGTTCTACAGGTAAGGTAAGGCCCTCGGCCCTCGGGCCGGTGTAAAGTAGCAATCCAGGATCAAACAAAGACAAGGTGTACAACCTACCCCTACCACTTCGTTTACCATTTTTTAACACAAAAAGAAAACAAAATCTCGAGTTCATAAAGAATATAATCATCGATACTACCTAAATAATTAATTACTGGACACCTTATAATCTTTTCTTCTGTATGAAAAAGCCAATATAGAACAAAAATCTTTTCGCTCGCAACTCACAAAATAACTTATTAATTGCACCAGCTTGGGCTAACATCAAAAACATCTGTTCCCCCCATTCTGAAGAAATGATAAGTCCCAATTGTACGAAGAACTCCTTGTTTATTGATTTTCAACTATCCTTTTGTTTCAAGCGACTTCCGCCTCACTTTTCTTAGCTGAAATGCTTGACACGAAATGATTTTGTAGAGAATTATATTACATGGAAGACAATAACTCAAAATCGGGGGAGTATCCGCAATTATACTCTGGAATACATCTTTCAGAAACAGAGCTTATTCATCACTAGATTTAAGGGTAACGACTCTTGACATCCCGAACAATTTAAATCTGCATGAGACAAAAGCCACCAATAGCACCCATTCTCTTTTTCCGACGAATAACTATTCAGAACACTATTCCGGAAAACATTAAACTCCTGTTGTCCCTGCGCGCGTGTATTTGATATTGTCATAAATAAGAAATAACGCGTTCATGAATGATTAACGCATGAATGGAATGTCTGAACTGAGGTTTATACAATTCTAAAAACCAACATCACTGAATTATACTAATACCTACGATTCTTCGATACCATTGCAATAGGTATACTTTGACTAAAAATCCTTACTGTGAAAGGTGATACAGTATAAGTGGGTAGTATTAAAAATATAGTTTAATTTCGGTAGGTAAAACGGTTAAAATTAAGTCATGGTAAATTCGGATTGTACGTGTCCCACTTTGAGGTTAGGTGATAAAATCCCGCATATTAAATTAAAAACCTTAATTTTGAGTACCCTTGAATTTTCAATAGTCATTTTCTGAAGAAAAAAACCTCCTGTATATAAACCAGGTAGAGGTCCAACTCGAAAAAATGTTTGGGGCACGTACAATCCGAATTAGCCTAAAGTCGTGTTATCAATAGAATTATTTATGGTAGGACACGAGTACCGTACTTATAGTTGGTTTTTTTTTTTTTTTTTTGTTTTTTTGATTTTATTTAATTGCTACTAAAATTGTTATATAAAGGTAACTTTGTGCCAGAAAATACCCTGAACTGGTTAAGTGATGGTTGAAGCATTGTGCTGACAACACAGTTATCCGTGGGACGAATGCTGAAGGCAATGGAGTTAATGTATCTTTTCTTCCTCCCTTTTATGTCATTTCACAAAATAATGCTTTTATCCCTCTAGAGATCAAATCTTACGCAATGAACGATTATGATCTAACTCTAACTTCTTTCAACCAAGATGTTGTGCAGTTTACTAAAATAAATTAAAATTCAAAGAGGAAACGTCATAAACAGCATAATTGCAATGAAGTTTTTACATCAAGGACTTTACAGGATTTATATAATGTCAATGCATTCTTAAGATTAAAAGTAAATTTAAAAAAGAAAATCTTAGATCTATAGTATTATATAATAGTAAGTAGAAGAAAATGAGGATTGAACAAAACAATTTTAAAACTAAAACAATATCTTCAACTTATGTTTGAAGTTAAACCTCGTGTATTTTTAAACCTTATTTTTTTCCACCAGCGAAGAATATACAAGTAGAAAATAAAGTATTTTATTGTCAACTTAATTACTTTAAAAATAGTAGAGAAAAAATTACTAATGCAATGAAGTTGTTTATATTAGGTTGGCGACACTGCTTTTTCGACCTTTGTTGTTATTGTTTATAACCTGCATCTAAATAAACTTCTATTTGAGTTTAATTCCAATTTTTATTTGTTTTTAATATCGAATCTCTTATATCTGTTATTAAAAGTGCTAACAATTATTGTTATTTATTAAAAAATAAATAAATAAAAACTTTGCAAAGGATAAAAATGTGTCTTTTCTCCCTACTGGAGATAAAATATTGTATGTAACTCGGGAGTAAAGTGCCACTATACCTCTCGCAATAATTATTTCCCTTGGCTGCGCCTCGGGGGCTAATTAGCGTTATTCCCTCGGCTGCGCCTCGGGATTTAGGGACCATGGTTCCTTTGGCTTTGCCTCAAGAACCAAATATTTCGTTCAGGGAATAATGGCTTACTTTACTACCTAAATAAATAACTATTGTAGTGAAACCAAGTAAAGAACTTGTCTGGAAGTAATATAATTTCCCAATAAATAAATAAAAAAAATATATCCGAATAAGGCACTTGTATTCACTAAAATTTCCCATAAACGAGTAATAATTATATTGCGTCCAGTGTTTACCATTTGTAGTATTTTTTCTTATTATAAATAATAAAACATTTCACTTACTTGATAAACAAACCAATTGCTTGGAATTTTTAAGTAACTGACCTGAAACAAAAACATCAGAAAAATTATTAATTAAAATCTTTAATGCATTATAAAAGGTTAAATCACTGTACAAAGGATCTCGCCAAGACTGAATCTAAACCATCTAAACATGCCATTGATATGTACCGTTGTAGAGGATGGTAAGAGAAAACAAATGAACCCAAGATCAAGGGAGGTTACAGTTTTTGCTCTTCCTTTCAAGCGCCATGGGCAATTGGTCCCCGTTTCTATTGTAAAAATGTACAATGTTTTCAGACATCAGGGGAAATTTTTTGTCTTGTGTCAGACAGTTCATCATGTTTGCATTTGAGAACATAAAATAATAACTACTCGTCCAATTTTAATGTAAATTTGGACGAAGACACATAATTTTTAACCTTCATTGCTTCAAACAACTTTCCTTTATTCGAACAAACTTTTTTATATTAAAAAAATATATGTTTAAAATTATATTAATTTAAATTATCCGATTATTAGGAAATTTGGTCTGTTTAACTACCCTGGAGAGGGTACCGCATTAATCTCAACCTACTACTACTTCAAATCTAAATACTAATACTTAACTTAACTTTGCTTTAACAATAATTAAATACTGCTAAAATAGACAAATAAGTTAATGTTTAAAAAGACAACTTCAAAAGTATATTAAAAGGGGCAAAATATAACAAATTAGACAATAGTATAGTTTGTAAAGAAGGTATATACCACACAATTGGCAGACTCAATTTTATTAGCAATAACAAATAAATACTTATGTAGAAATAATATTGAGACGGTTGATGCAGAATCAGCTAAAAATCAACCGCTTTTCTTGGACATCATTATTTTTTGGGATTAAAGAAAACAAGATAAATATGAGAGTAGTACTGGCTTTCAGACTTTTACTGGATTGGTTTTCCCCCTACAGCTTCTACCCCGGACAAATCCCACATCTCTCCTAATTCCTCCCTTGCTCTCTCCCTTCTATAATACACATACCACTATGTCGCTGGTGATATTTCTGTAAATCTATGACTCAAGGAAAATCGCTAACTCTACTTACAATACAACACAAAACAGTATCGAATCAAAAATGTTATTCCAATTGATTGGTAAAATCAATTCGATTTAAGATAAATCAGTTTTTATCGTTATTGTCGATGATCAAATCGAAAAATCGAAGATTTCCACTAATCTATGCTTTTTATAGTTCTTTTTACATTCTGTTAAACTTTAAAGGTAAAAATATTTGTAATTCAGACCATTTAAATAGAAAAAAATACGTGTGGTGTCGAGGGACACCCGGTAGGAACGAAGTTCCTTACGCTTTGCATTAAATATAAATTATAAAATCACAGCAATAACTACTTATACATGGTGGAGTTAGAAAAGAGACAAAATTAAAAGAAACCAACTTGTAGAAAAAAGTTAATCATAAATTTATAGTTAAAGCAGATGGTTGTAGAACGAAAAAGAACTGTCCTCTCAATCCCCGTCGGCAAATTACTCCAATTAAATATTAAAATAAAAAATATAAATCATTAACTCACAAAAACTTCTGCTTGTATCAGGTT
>KZ651336.1:443523-478313 GCA_001010745.2 Gerris buenoi
TTAAAAATAAAGTTTTTTTTTATAATAATAATAATAATAAATCAGTTAGTTCAGAACGGTCACCCATCCAAGTACTGACCACGTCCAATACTGCTTCCTCCTGCTGCGAAGCAGCAGGAGAAGCAAGAGAAGCGGTTCTTGAAGAAGCAAGAACCGCTTTCGGCTACCACGGTTCTTTTTCTAACCAATAATTGGAAATGTACAAAGCGTCTAAACTTTCGAACTGTACAATGTAACGGATATGATCTCTGTAATTGATTTCTTTAATACCGCACACCACTAATTCCGTCCCTTCTTCCAGCTCCTCCAGCCGGCGACATTTTCTTGGAATAACTTTGCCTTTTATTTCCTGCATGCCAAAGGAGGAAACTTGTTCTACTTCTTCTTGGTTGTAGGGAAAATCTGCTGGGTCCTTCCATGCATCTGTTAGGAGTTTTAGATTTTCCACCTTCGCAAAAGAATGGTAATTATAGCTGGTAACTCCATTGGTAGTAAATGTAAAAATGGTTTCTTCCGTTGCCAAATGCACAATATCAAGGTCGCTGTGGGGTGTTAACACAAATCCATCCGTTGTTAAGTTTTTTCTGTTGTTGTACACCTCGAAACCAGGGTTTGTGGATTCTTCTTAAGAAATAAACACACTTATTTCTATCTTTTTCTGCGAGTATTCCAACAAATGCGTACTTTACTTTAGCATTTACTGTAAATGTGGAAACCTTGTAGTCTCCATGTAAATCTAAATGCTTCCAGGGCTTGTTAAAATAAGCAGTCATCCTCTCTTTCGTCTCTCTAATAATTTTGTCCTTCTCCCGCATCTGTCGGTACTCCTCCTTTAGGGAAGCAGCATGCTCCATGTAATCCAGTTTTCTCCCTTTTATGTCAATTTCTTCTGGCTCCAGTTTTCGTTTATTTAAACACTGTAGGTAAAGAGAGGAGAACGGTTCTATTTCCTTTAAACTGTAAGGTTGTAGCTTGTTCGTAATATTGGTCCTCTTCCTTAAAATCTTTGGAAATACATTATTTGTTGGAACCAGTCCACTGTTTTCGAGGCTTAAATCTTCACAGATCATAGAGAAGTTGGTAGAAGATTTTGAGAACAATGTCTCGCCACTTTTAATGTAGCATTTTTGCACTACATTAATATTCTCTTTATTAGCAACCTCTTCCACAATCTCCAGATAGTTAACAGGCAAATAGTTAAAACTAAATGCCGAGAGAACGTAATTGATTATTTTTTCCTCTGGTCTTGGTCACTCGGTAGAGCAAGTTGTAGTGCAGTTAACTTCCTCGTGTTGCTGTCCCCACAGTTGACATATTGTAAAATATTATTATACACCATTCAACAGCTGTTCCTAAGACTGTCCGTTAATTTCATCCACATTTTCGGGATGGAAATAGAATAAAATAGGGCTTCCCGGAAATATTTCTTGCTATCTTCGAGGACAATCGGAGGTTGATCGCCACTACCGTTGTAAATTGTTGCCTCCAATCTTGTAATGCCGTGTTCCTTAGGGTAANAGGTGGGCATATGTTTGGACAGTCAGGCAGCACTTCGTACCCTAAGTTTAGAGTCAGCACTGGTGAACGATTGCCAAGAGGCATTAAAGCTACTGACAGAGAGAAAAGAAATACAGGGTAGAAATCCCATTACAGGCCAGTTAGAATTAGGGGAAATTAAATTTGACAGGGAGACTAGTGGCATACACTAATGGCTCACACTGCTTTGGGTTCCAGGGCATAGGAACTTCTAGGAATAAGATAGCAGATGAAGTGGCTAAGATAAAAGTTTCCATGCCATTCTGCGGACCGGAATCCATCATTAATTGGTCAATAGAACAGCTGACCTCGCTTGTCCTCTTGGAGACGTGGATCAAGGAAGAAGCAAGGAGGGTATGGAGAGGAACCCTTGTAGAACGACTTTCTCCCTGGGACATCCACGGGACCAGTCACTTTGTCCTTTTGCACATCCCCTGGATGGTAAAATTTTTTTATTTGTGAAATACAGGGTAGAAATCCCATTACAGGCCAGTTAGAATTAGGGGAAATTAAATTTGAGGAGAGGCTGATGTTGCTCTCAAGTGGATAAGGTTCTGAGACTAATCTCGAGACTAGCTCTCGAGATTTAGTCTCAGATGGACACTTACCCTTACCCAGTGGAGACAAGAACGTCTGTCTTAATCTGGAGTCTGGACAGTTGATAAAGTCCACGATGTGGTTGCCAATTTGTTTGTTGTCTCCAGGGCTTGTAATCTGGCAAACGAACTTGTTCTAGATCTTTACTGGATCTTCTAGATTCTAAAAGAACGTCTGTCTTAATCAGGAGTGTGGACAGTTGACAAAGTCCACGATGTGGTTGCCAATTTGTTTGTTGTCTCCAGGGCTTGTTATCTGGCAGACGAACTTGTTCTAGATCTTTACTGGATCTTCTAGATCTTTCACTCTGAAACCAGTGGGAGTAATCCAAGTTAGGCAGTCGATTCCAACGGTCTTGTTTGTATTACAGGTTGTATTAGAGTCTTTTTTGTACTGGTCGCCTTGGTAACAGAAACCATGGTCTCGAACCAAATACTCGCACATCTCTTGCTTGTTAAAAACACCGACAAAATCTTGTGTAATATCCAAATCCATTAGGTAGAAGTCATGTGCTTGCAGATCCGATAGTATTTCGGGCATCTGTTCCTGTAGAGTATCAAGCTCGACATCTGTTAACTCCACCTTGTGGGGGACAGCAATAGGATTTTTAAATTTCTTTGCGACGGCCTGCATCCCATCTGATCCAATAATATTACATACTCGTACCGCCATTGCTCTCTGTCCAAGCAAAGGGAATGGTAATTTTGCCTTTACACCATGTCTTGCGGAAACAAAGTTGGAAAATTTCCCACGAAGGTAACTGTTAAATGCTCCACAAATATCCTTCTTTACGATGTTCTTGCCCTGTTCGCAATCCGAACTGTCGGTTATTTTAACGAGCATTATATTGTCGCAGAATGGTTTCGTTAACGGAAATAATGGTTGTATATTTACTTTGGAAAGCAGATCTTCTCCTTGGCAATAAGTAATATTTCCAATGTCGGTTAACAGGTTGTTGTTGCGTAGATTCTCTTCCAGAATCCAGAGCCTAAACCGCTCGTTGGTTAGTTTAATCCTGCTACCCAAGAGCTCGGAGACCTTGTACATCTTGGAGGGGCACTTGTTAACTGTTTAAGCTGCCGGCGTAAACTGATCCGCTCCCCACCCCTACCCTTTTAAGCTTTTTAAGCACGAATTCAACGCATGCGCATTACACTAAATATTGTTTTATAAAAGAGGTTAAATCCTGTTGTACTATCTTACCACATCCGGTTAATTGGCAGACATGTATAGTATAGACAGGTTCTACGTGGTTAGAGGCGGGAAGAAAGGCTGATCACAGATACCCTATGACCTTGGAATGGTAGCCGAAAGCACAGCAAGTTCCTTTCTTACCTATATGACAACGAAGAGCAGCCTTCGGATGAAGAAGATGTTGACGTTTATTTTCCAAAAAGGATCGTCAATACAATTAGCAAAGAGGTGGCCGAAACATACAACTTAGCACCTTACATGTATCTCAGGTACAACGGCAGGATCAGGATGGCTTACGACATTTCGTTTATCGAAGATGAAAAACTTCAAGGTCAGTCTATGTAGACATTTTCATAACAAACCATGTAATCATTATGTAAATATAATGATCATTTTTCTAAAATTGTATTTTTTATTGGCTTACTATATTATAAGAAATCCTTTTCCTTTTATTTTATAAGTGCTCAAACATGTCAACTTAGGACATTATATTAATGGTAAAAAAAATCACATCGAACAGATGTTGTCAAGTTCAGCAAGGGGAGGAGGGGGGTGGATAAACATTTATTGAGAGATAATCTGTCGCTTTCCGTCTTCGAAGGTAACTACGACCTCATCGACGTACATGCATGGTGAAGATCTACGCAACCGCAGGGTAAGTAAAATATTAGTCATTAAAAAGTTTTCGTCTCCGTGAGACTATCCGACTCGGCCGGCGCAAACGCATCCGTCCCCACCGCTCCCGGGTCGTCTACGGTCCGCCCCCGGGTCGCCCACGCTCCGCACCCGCCACCGGTCCGAAACGCCAACGGTCCGCCTCCGCAAACGGTACGTCCACGGACCGCATCCGGCCCGAAACGTACACGGACAGCATCGACTCGTCCCTGGGAAAGGGGGGGGGGTGACCTTGGCGTGGAAGGGGAAATCTGAGGGCAATCCATAATCCACGGATTTGCGTCATCTTATTTTGACTACTTCCATTTTTATACGTGTTACCCCAGATACGCTACATCAACCGCTAAAGCTGAAATACAGGGTAGAAATCCCATTACAGGCCAGTTAGAATTAGGGGAAATTAAATTTGACAGGGAGAGTAGAGGCATACACTGATGGCTCTAAGAAAAATAATGTAAGTCAGGGGCAGGACTGTACCTAGAAAAGCCCGGCACCCAAGAGAGCTTCCAATAGGTATATTCACTACAGTGTTGAAGCAGAAATCTACGCCTTCCTAGAGGTGGAGAGGAAACCAAAGGTGGTGGATGCATGAACATCCAAAAAGGTGGGCATATGTTTGGACAGTCAGGCAGCACTTCGTACCCTAAGTTTAGAGTCAGCACTGGTGAACGATTGCCAAGAGGCATTAAAGCTACTGACAGAGAGAAAAGAAATACAGGGTAGAAATCCCATTACAGGCCAGTTAGAATTAGGGGAAATTAAATTTGACAGGGAGACTAGTGGCATACACTAATGGCTCACACTGCTTTGGGTTCCAGGGCATAGGAACTTCTAGGAATAAGATAGCAGATGAAGTGGCTAAGATAAAAGTTTCCATGCCATTCTGCGGACCGGAATCCATCATTAATTGGTCAATAGAACAGCTGACCTCGCTTGTCCTCTTGGAGACGTGGATCAAGGAAGAAGCAAGGAGGGTATGGAGAGGAACCCATGTAGAACGACTTTCTCCCTGGGACATCCACGGGACCAGTCACTTTGTCCTTTTGCACATCCCCTGGATGGTAAAATTTTTTAATTTGGACGTCTTATGGCTGACCCGATGCCCGGCCTTCTAACCTCCACAGGACGTCTAGAGCATATCCCGTGGGATGCTTAAAATGTAAATTTGTAAAATAATGAAGAATTGTGACAATTGCCATATGGATTACTAATTATATTCCCTTAAGAAGTTATTTCTTAGATTTGATTTAACATACTAGAAGTTTAATGTTGTCTCTGTGAGATTTGAACCCGGGACTTCCTGAATGTCAATCTCTCGCTCTATCCACTCAGCCATAACTCATTTCCAATTTGAAGCAGCTCAAAATGAGTACTACAACCTTACACCATGAATATATGTATAACTTTTATAAATACAAATTTGAGGATTGTTCAATACAACTTTCACTGAAACATCGTCTTTTAAATTACGTAAATAAATCCAATTCTAATTATATTTAATAAAAGCAAAGAAGTTTAGAAATTATTACTCATCCATAGGATACTCCTAACTGGACAATTACGTTAAGGACATCCATAGGATACTCTTAACTCGATGTCCATAGGATACCCCCCCCCCCCACATGGATAGCCATAGGATACCCTTAACTGGACATCCCTAGGATGACCCAATGAGGTATCCAAACCGTGATAACCATAAGGGAACCCATGGATAAACAATTATGGACAGGATCAAATCTGGACAAAAGGATATTCCAGGGATGTCTTTTGATCAGCTGTGCTACTTGGGAACGGGAAGGCTACAGGTAGACAAAAATACTACTGCCAGACCTAGATAAAAGGAAAAACAGATGGCTCATGGGACTAAGTAAGTAGACCCAACCTCAGAAGACATCTGGCACTATTAAAGATTGAAGGAGACCCCACTGTCGTGTGTGGGCTTGAAGAGGAGATGGCCTACCACTTAGTGGGAGTATGTCAAGGATATGGCAGACTCCGTTTTCATTTATTAGGAGCAGGGGAGATGAAGGAAGAGGAGATTGTCACATTGAAGTGACAAGATATTTTCTCTCTGTAACCCACTCCAGGGAATTCGAGGATAATGCTGTGGTGGTTTCATAGGGGTGAGTTCAGGGGTTGGCAAAAAGGGCCAGCGGTCAATTTGCTAGGCCAGGCCTCCCCGTCCCCTTACTACGACTACTAGCCCTTAAGTAGGTAACATTTTACTTGAATTGACATGGAAGTCCAACACTGATAGGAACGATCCTGTTTCCGAACCTATGAAGCCTGGTTTACACGATGCTAATTGGCAACACAATGAATGTAGTGGATTGGCTTAAAATTGTTGGCTTCGTGTAAACACTATAAGCCAATTGTCCCGACTATTGCGCTGGAAAGCTATGATTTTGGTTGAGGTCAATCAAATGGGTCGAGCTACGAGATCCGGGAGGAGGGGCGCTACCCCACTACCGGATCTCAGTATTTCCACGACAATTGGCGCCGTGTGAATGATCTAGGACAGTTGCGTCGTGCCAATCGATGATAATGTTTCTCTCTTTGCTTTTTAAATTTAATCTGTTACTGCGTAGTATGGCTCCGAAGTAGAATGATAAAAGCACTTTTAAATTTGTTGAGCTATATGTAGAAAATAGATGTTTCATAAGAAATAAAATGGATAAAAGTGCACGTCAAACGTGCATCGAAGGATTGAGTGTGGATGAGGTGAAGGTGAAAATTGGGTCCTTTCGAGAAACTTTCAATATTTTGAATATGCAAAGCTACAAAAAAGTGCAAACAAAAATATGGTTATGGATCAGCGAATTGAATTTAATTCCTTATAGGGCAAAGCAGACTAGGCGCACTCGGCCAATTCTCGACCTCTACTGCCGGGACAATTGGTATCCACGTGTAAACGGTCTCTTTTCAACTGGACTGGCCAGTGATTGTCCCACATTCCATGAGGACAACTGTCCCGGGAAATTGTCTCGACCATTAGCATAGTGTAAACCAGGCTCAAAGGATAAATGGATGGAATGTGTCAAATATCTTCCTGAACTGTGCAAAGCTTGATTACTATGATCTTTCGGATGCATGAACTAGTAGATGTTAAGTTATACGTTGTTGAGACGCATCCGAAGTAAGATACTCCGCAGTAATCTACTTGAAGATTCTACAATATGCATGAAGAAAAAACTGTTTTAACAAAGCAAAAGCTTCAACTGTTACAAGCTAAAACTAATTCACCTCCACTAAAGACTAACTATATTCCTAAACTGGAGCCGAAAGGTAGGCGTCTTTTAGCTAGGCTTTCCGTGAGTCATAAACATTTCTTTAAAAAAATAAATAATGACAGCATTCACTGTTTTAGTTGTTAACACTTGGCTCAATACTGAACCTCATAATTTCCCAACCTGGATATTTTAATTGAATGTATTGTTAATTCATCTCACCACTAACTAATCCTACTTAACCTTAATTTAATATATATTTTACCTAAATTATATTTCTAAATTTATAATTTTCATTATTAAATTTACCCTTATTTTTTTTATGTTCACTTATCGTATTTATTTGAATTCTATTTCAAGATCAGTATATTCAAGAAGACGAGAACATTTTTTCCCCCTAACTAGGTGCTCCTTTGAATTTCGTAGCTATGGAACAAGAAAGGAATTGATTTGTGAACTATTTTACACTCCATCATCCTAGAAATGTTGGTCCTTTGGGCCGGATCCATCCGGTACTGATTTAATTTTCCTTATTTACTGCATAATAAGGTGTTGATGTTTTTCTTGACCAGAATTCCGAGTGTTTCTAGGAACTATTTTCTGGTTCCTATGCAGGGTTTACTTAAATTTTATTTATTTTTTTTATTTTTTTTACTTTACAAATCTAAAGTACTTTAATGTCTACTTCTTAGGCAAAGCTTTCTAGAGATTGTGCGGACTCTCTAGAACCTAAAAAAAATTATTTCAAACAAAATGAATTTCTGCTGAATCTGAACTTTAGGCTGTTGTAGAAGTAGGGAGACAAGCAGCAGCAGATCCAACGCACCTCATTGATTTCTTTAGCTTAAATCTTTGGAATTTTCAACGAAAATGGGATGAGGTGACCATTATGCTGCTGTTGAAGGAGATAGAGGTTTTTATATTATTTATTTATTTGTTATTTGAAGGGTGTAGGACAGCTTGGTATAGAGGATATTAATATAAAAATAAAATAAAATACCTTTTTTTTTGGAATACCAGACATTTTCTCTGTTTTATTTAACTTAAATAAATATACAAAAGATTAGAAAAAACGAATTAAAAAAGTTACCTCTAAAAAAAAGTAAAAAAATCACAGAAAAATTAAAGCTTCTTCATAATGTCAGTGCCGGGGCTGTATTTAACTGCTAGATTTTTATCTTTTTTGTTTCTAAAATAATACGTAGGAAGATTAATTTGTATTAAATACTTACTTTTAAGTTAATACAAACAATAACATTTAAATTTGATACCACAATAAAATATCTTGATTGGAAAATTGAACCATTTTTAAGTATAATAATACAATTCTTATTTGATAAATAGAACATAAATATCCTGTGGGCGGCTTGGGCCTACCAATAACATGGGATAATGATAAACTTTTAGCCTGCGTTCTATGATATTTAAAAAGTCCAAATGCACTAGAAAACAATACATTACACCTACCACAAAATAATAAGAAAAAGTATAAATCCAAAAGGAAGATACAAAAATAAAAGTTAACCAAAAATAAAACATCCAACTAATTGTTAAAGAATATAAGAACATATAAAAATAATTTTAACAGAGAATTCCGCACCCAGGATTCACTTTGATAATACAAAAAACCTTTATACATTGATTAATAGGTTTGGAATACAGGAAGTTAGTCTAGGTTGTTTGAGTATCAATAGCTCCTGGGTGTGTCACTGATCGTACGTATATAATTATTATGTCTCAGGTTCCAACAAATATAAATTATATATATNCCAATATATTACACTTAGTTTTCTTTTTTTTAAATTTTTTTTCACAAACATATATTTTTTTAAGACAAAACTTTGGGCCCCAGCTATAATAATTATTATAATTTACACATAAATATATCTTATATTATTTTTTAATTTATAAATATCACATCGACACTATACGTACCTACTGTTTACATATGTATAAACAATATCAAAAATAATAAAAATAATATCTAAAGGAACAATATAGTATTATAATGAGCCACAATATATAAAGTTTTTTTTCTTGTTATATTCTATTAAAAAATATTTTGTTTTACAATTACTAAGAAATAAGTATATTACTTATTTTTATTTTTTAAAATACATTCAATTTTTTTTAAACAAAAACTGAACATTGGACAAAGAATTTAGATAAAGGGTATCCCAAAAAACGTGCTCACTCTTTATACACCCATAATAAACATTTATTTATTTATTTTTTTAAATAAAATAAAAATCCACATATTACTATATCTCATTTGGAGCTTACCAGGAGTTAACTGAGTGGTTTAGATTTTCAGCTTTATCAACATAACCATTAAATAATTTATATTATTAGATTACAAATAAATATGTTTAATAACCAGTTAAGGTGAGTACATTTTTTTGGGACAACCTTGTTATCAAGACTGAAATATAAAAAAAAATCACATTATATATATATATTCATTTCTTCACATTCATTTTCTCCTTCAATTTGTAAAAGATGGTGTTTGTAACCCTAAACAATCTTTAAGCAAATGAACATCAGACTCTTTTTACAACTAGTTTTAACTTTTGATAGCGCGGGAACATCGCAAAAAAGTGGTGGGGAGCCAATGAGAGAAATTGAGCAATGTCGGGCCAACTAGGCAAATAAAAATATCACTGGATCCAACTCTCGCACAAGCGTAGTGGCTCTATTTTTTTCCTCATATAGGTTGGCCACTCTGAGTGTCAAAAGTTAATACTAATTGTAAAAAGAGTCCATGTACTTATAATTGTATAGATGTGTATGAAGGCTTTAAGTTAAGAAATGAGCAGTACCAATGCTTAAGAAAAAATAATGACTTACACATTTTTTTCTGTTCTCCTGATAAATAAGAACTTTTGACCTAATAAAATTAATCCTTCTCAGTAAAGATTTTCATTTTTTACATGTAAGCAATAAATTTCTAAAGGTGTAAACTGACTTATTTTTACACTAAATTTTATCTCAAAGTATTTTATATATTATTAAATTCTAACAAGAATGAGCAGATATTTGAAATCAAATTACAAATATTATAATTAAACATTTACACATACATACAAATATGTTTATTGATTTTAATATACAAAAATATAAAATATATGTTCTCTTGTCATTCATAATTAGGGATTTTATGCGATATTTTAATTTAGGTGTCATGGTAGGTTGAGAACGTAGCCTTTTTTTTTTTTTTTTAGTAATCTAATTGAAGATGTGAAGAATAAGTTAAAGGTAGTTATGCATAAGAGAAAGATCTGAACGATAAAAGTTATAAAATTATGCCAGCGTCAGAGAATAAGGACGATGTGGTTCTTCTAGCGGTGTTTGTGCTTAGCTGAACAAGAAAATGTTATTACATTGGCGATCAAATTACTAAAGAAAGAACTAATGATAAAAAAAACCTGGCCAGAAGAGAACACGACCAGCACAGAATATCATTCCTAACACAGAGTTCAAAATCGTACCTAAGAGCAATTTTTAGTGGAGACGAAACACAAAAACAGATTCTACCATGAACTCGGTAGAATCTTTTTAAATAATAATAAAGAAACAACCACAGCAAAAATTTGTACATGACATCTCCTAGGAGGAGTCGCCTTATCGCATCCTCTAATACCGAGTGATAAAAGAGAAAAAAAATAAGTAAGAAAAAGAGAAAGAGTATACTTTTGTCTTAACAGTGTTTTAGGCCTAATTATGATTTTTGTCAGCATATATATAAATCGCATACATAGAAAAATGAGCAAATGAATTTAATGAAATCACATAGTAATATTGTAATATTAAACAGGCTTAACTTAAATATGTAAAAATATGTATTTAAAAATTAAGATGACTCCTAATGTTTTACTTTTACAAAAATTAGGTAACTATGTTAACACCAAAATATACTTAAATCTTCATTTAAAACTAACACTTAAACATTTTAAATCGAACAATTTTCAAACATCTTAACCTCTAGAAAAAAGTGACAATTGTCATAATAACTAATTCTAATTATATTAGAACTTGATAATAACTAAGTTGTTCGTACTAAGGAAACGTTTTTTTTTTTTTTTACCAAAGTATGGTACTTTACTACATCAGCTAAAATACTAATATACTCTTAAGTTACACAGACTTTCTTACAGGTTTAATAATATGGCTTCAATTTAAAATATAATTTATTTTAAGTTAAATATTAGTTATGTCATTCACAATTATATTTTTGACAAAAGATAACTTATTGCAGTTGAAATATAGAAAGATAACTATTTATGTCCGAATTTCTTTGGGCAACAACCGTTAAAATTATGTCATAATGAAGTTTTATTTATTTATGTTTTATAATTTAAAATAATTTTAAATATTTATTGGAAAACATTAAGTAGGTATAATTGATTTCTAAGAAGGTACTCAACGCATTTAAATACTATTTTGAGGTTTAACTAGAATAATGTAAAGTAAAAAAAAATTATTTTTTTTATTTTTTTTTTATTTTACGTTGACTTCAAACTCTATGCATCTAATCTAATACATAACTACTCTACTGATATAAATATTTACTCACATGAGTCCAACCACAAATATTACTGCGTTTACATAATTATAAAAATAAAGTACAAAGCTTAATAAATTATTATTATTTACAGTATAATATTAATAAAATTATCCGAAATTTTAATCACCTATATTTACATTATTAAAATAATAATGATTTGTAAAAATATGTACAAAAACACAGAGTAAGCTTAATCCGTTTATTTTTCTCTTCAGTTAACAGAGCGATTAATCTAATTGGCCATCAGAGAACCGAGATAAATTACTTAACATTTATAACGTCACTGATGACAAACTTAAAAACGTATCCTTGAGTTAAAAGAATAATTCAGCTGTATCAAATCTAAGTTCAAGTAACTACTTTATGAATGATATAATTATATAATAAGTTTAAAGGGGAACGATATAAAAGAATTAAGTAGAAATTTGAAACATTGTCAACTCTCTAAGTAGAGTAAAGTATAGACGTTAATGTAAAATACGAGATTCGAAAATCTATGAGTAACTATTTAACTCGTAAACCGTCTATTTTAAAATTGGTATTTACAGATTAAGTACGAATAGGAGCAGACCGAACACTGTAGGAGTGTTTAGTTTTTAACACAAACATGGCTACGCCACTCCTTGGAAGACTCAAATTGCTTGCTACATCCGTAGCAAGTACAATTTTGAAAATCAGGTATGGTGTAACTCTTATTTTCCCTCATGAATCTTTGAGTAGCCAGATATGATTCGGTAACGTCAGAAGAATTCATAAAATTAAAGTTAGAATGTAACTGTTTCGTATCAAAGCCACAGTAAGTCGGAGCCTTTAATCTGGGATCCGACACTTCCTGGTTAACACAAGAATCTATATAAGAGAATATGTTATTCATTATATCATCTTCGTTCCCATTTAGTGCAGTTTCATTCAACTGATGATTATTGACTCTTAAATTTGTAGAACTTACACCATCTATTTCCTCATTTAAATTCGTGCTCCTAGGCGGAGATTTATTATCAAGAATCGTTTTAGTTGGATATGTGTTGTTACTTGTACTGCCATGAGGACGATTATTATTATATTTTTCTTGTCCGGATAAAGACAAATGTGTTTCCTTATTTGGCAATTCACTTCTGTGGAAATGGTTAACTAATTTATCAGAATGAGCTGAAGGATTGTCAATAATACTGTCAGATTCGGCTTTTTCAGAACTAAAGATAGGCAAATTTATATTATTGCTAAATGTAGCCAAATCGTCTTTCATTGCCTTTTTATCAATATGGACAATAAGAGACAAATCTTTATCATTTTCACTTTTGCGTCTCTTTTTCATTGGGTGTTTGTTTGGTGAACGGGGGCTTGACTTCATATTATCCTCTGATCTACTGCATAATTCTGCTTCACTTCGTGTCCTTTTTAGTGTTTTGGGCAAATTAAGCAAAGAATTTTTTACATTGGGAGTGCCTGATTTTACGATTTCAGAAGGGCTACGATTATTTTTATCAGTGTTGTGCTTGATAGGTTTATCAGAGGATGTGAAAGTAAATAATTTTGTACTTTCAGATTTTTTTTGTTTAATATTCTGTTTTATCTCGTTTTTAGAAAAATTGGAACTGTTGTCATTGAGTGAATTGATGTTATTTTCTAAGTTCTGTCTCTTTTTGTTTTTGCAAGAACTAGGAATTTTATCTGAGTCAAAGCTGATCTTTTTTTCGGAACTCAGTCTCCTTTTTTTGTTTGAGGAATTATAAGACTTTCCATTAACTGAGGTATTTTTTTCGATACTCTGTCTCTGATTGCTGCCTGAGCTACTCATCTTTTCTAAGCTCTGTCTCCTCTCGTTATTGATATAATGATGTTTTATATTACCACCAAAGACGATCTTTTTTTCGGAACTCTGTCTCCTTTCGTTTTTGGGAGTACTAAAACCTTTATCAACAGCGAAGCCGATATTGTTACTTGCACTCAGTTTCTTTTCGTTTTTAAGGGAATTGGAGCCCTTGTCCGAACTAATATTTTTATCTAAACTCTGTCTCCTTTCTTTTTTGACAGAATTGAAGGATCCATTCTCTTCAGAACTGACCCTTCTTTTACTGGCTTCAGAAAGTTTGCTATGGGTGTTACTACTAGCATTCGAATCAATGACTTCGTCATGTTCAAAATCTGCGGTCTTTGATGAATGTTTCCTCTTTTTGTCGCTAGATCTTCTTTTACTTATAATACGGGCAGCATCATATGTTTTATTTCTAGAATAAATTGATGAAGTTTCAGTAATCTTAGGACTTTCTATTTTATTTAAATGTTTATCAATTTTAGCGTTTTCTGAAGCCGAGGTACGAAGTTTTTCATTCTTGTCTAACGGTGTAACAACGATCTTATCAAGGAAATTATTGTTAACCAGATTCTTTTCTGAGTTTAAACAACGATTTGCTTTTTTATTAAAATCATCTTCTTCGTCTCCACCTAATATTCTTATTAAATCGTCACAAGAAGGCGAAGCATGTATTTCTTCCTTTACCTGATTTTCCTCTTTCTTACCTTCACTCGGTTTCTTGCATTCTCCCATTTGACTTTGCTCAACTACAGCATCATCTTCATTAATTTTCTTGATTGTAGTGGAAGAGAATTCATCATTAGCCTCTAGTAATGTTTTTTTGTTTTCAACAGTAGAAGAGGTAAGCGATAAGGTAAGTTCTGGAAAAAATTTCAAAATTTCATCAGCATTAATATTAAACTGCTGGAGAGTTTCAATTGTCAGCCTCTCAATGGCAATACTGCACTTTTTTATTTTGTATTTCTTAAAGTAATAGCTTAAGGAGCGTTTATAGGAGTCTTGTTCTTTAAACATATCTATTTCGACTAGTGCTTTACTTGAAGGTTTGTCTAAATAGGGTTGCTTTATTACTTTTACAGAATTAGAAGATGTCAATATCTTTTCTTTCCTTTTATACGATTCATTAGATTTAGCAAGTTTGGAGTCAAGAATTTGGTTGTTTTTGTGTTTTTTGACATTGGAATCAAACGTATTAGACTTAGCAATTGCAGCTTTATGGATTATAACGTAAGAACCTAAGTTTTTCGTTCCGTCCTGTGACAAATCATTGTTAGATACTACTTCTTTCGATGTAACACTATTTATATTAGTAATGCTGATATCCAAATGATTTATATTTGAGATCTCAGTTATCTTTTCATTTATTTTAGACGGTTCATTAGGTTTAGCAACTAGAGAAGAGGCAAGTTTAGTGTCAGGAATTTGGTTGTTTTTGTGTTTTTTGTCGTTGGAATCAAGTGTATTAGACTTAACAATAGCAGCGTTATGGATTATAACGTAAGAACCTAAGTCTTTTTTGTCAACATGAGATATATCATTATTAAATACTACTTTTTTCGATGAAACGCTATCGGACTTAGTAATGCTGATATCCGATTTATTAATATTTGAGATCTCAGTAACAAAAGGCAAATTTTTAGGGATATCTGAGGTAGTATCTAAGTCGTGACTTTTGTTTTTTGTTTTTTTTTTTTTAATGACAAGTATGATTTTATCATTTTGTTTTGTATTACTCTCTTTGTCCAATTCCTTTTGAGAATGTTTACTTTTATTAAATGATTTTTTTTTTTTTAATTTCCCCTTCGAGTTATCTGAACCTTCATTTTTTCTTTTTTGTTTAGAAGCCTTAGGCTTTACTATTGCCTGAGGCGAAGAAGTTTTATTAATTTCATTAACTGCAATGGGCTCCTCACTAACCACCTGAACATGTCTAGACTCATCGCTTGTACATCCATTTCTCTGATTGTTACTGGGACACTTTTTTAATTCGTTGCATTCATTAGAAGTTTCATCGTCTAAGTCCAGGCATATAACATCATCACTTTTAAAAGCATTTGTTGTTAGATTATTTTGTGAACTCGAGTTTGTTGTCACGGGTTCATTAGCTGGTTCGCTCGGAAGTTCGGGGGAATCCTTCTGACACTTTTGACTATTTGTAGAAGTGTCTTTATTTTGATTACTAAGGCATAAATTCACCACATTTTGATTGCTAGGACACAAAGTTATCTTATTTTGATTACTAGTACATACGTTTACTTCATCCTTATTGGGGTCCACGCAAATAATTTCTTTACCTGCAAGGGTTGAAGATTTAACATTACGTACACCCTTGTTAGAGTACAATGTTAAAGTATTATCATTAGCTAGATCATCAGAAAAATCTAGAAGTGCACTCGCATCCGTAACATGACTTGTAGTACGTACTGTTTGATTAGATACATTATCTACTGCATTTTTGGAGCCTACAGCCGGTCTCTGTTCTAACATTTCAGAAAGAGGCTTTGCTTTAATAAAGGGTCTGTCGGGAGTTAAAGTGAGATCAATTTGAGGCAAAGAGGTAGAGATGGGGGACCAGTCACTGAAAGGCATGTTTTTACCCTGTTTCTTATACAGCTCATTTGTAGTTTGATAAAATTTCTTTGAATGGATGTCAAAAGGTTCAATAATATTAAATGCGATATATATCAAAATTGCATCATCCAAATCATCTATCCATTCGGGAGGATTAAGGAAGCCATAAGAACTAGTTTCGACTTGATTCCCTTCACTTCTAACTTGATGGCCAATAATACTGTCATTTGTAGAACCACTAGGTGGGGATTCCGATTGGGAATCAAGAGGAGGTATAGGAATGGCATTAGAAAGAATATTTCCAGGAACAATATTCTGAGGAGAGTAAGAAGAGGGTACTTGATCTCCAACTACATTGGTTGGAAGGCATTGTCGCACAGCAGGCTGTTGAGCGGTAACAACCTGTTGAAAACTTTGAGGTCTATTAATGTTATCTGAGGCAGAGTTATCAATGTTCTCTCTCATTTCACAATTTGGACGACTGATTTGGCTACTGCTGCATGGCTGCCCACAAGGTTGGCTGGAAATATTACTTTGAACGCGAGCATAAGGATTTTGCCTAATGTTTATTCCTGAATTTACATTGGTTTGATATGTAGTTGTAGGCACATTGTGGTGCACTGGATTCGACGTTGGGCAAGAACTGGCATAATACCCATTTACTCCAGAAATAGGACTAGAATTTGTGCCATTATTACTAGGCGAAACATTTGCAGCAGCATTTTCAGAATTGGAATAGGGCATATTAGCTCTGGAATTTGAATACATATCCATATTATTGTCAACAGCCGAACTATTCGTAGAAGTACTTTCAGAACTGGAATACTGCGGATTAACTCCTGTATATGAATATCCATGATTAGTAACTAAATTAGCTCTATCTGAAGATTCGTTGTTCGCCACATTCGAAATAATTCGCTCAACATTATTACTCAAAGCCCGATTTCTCCTCGCAGCTGCATTGCGTGTTAATCCATCTTTACAATTAGTACCCCTCCTTTTTCCATTACCTCGAGCTCGGTCAGTTGAGGCGATATTATATTGTTTTTGATCATTCTTTTTCTTTATCTGTTCTATTCTACTTTCAATGTCATTATTAACAGCAGACAGGATAGTCTGATTATTAGTAGACGCATTAGGTACTATAGCAACCTTTAAGGATGGATGGTTGGTTTCTATTTGGAGTTGTTGCTGTAGTTTAATAATTCCTTGTTGTTGATTAAACTGTTCTTGATTCACTTGTACGCGAGTATGTTCTTGGTACGTGGGCGGAGGACGAGGCAGACCTTGGTGACGAATATACGGATGGGCTGCATACGTATGGGCGGGATAACGAACGGCAGGTCCCATACTATGTGATTGACGAACAGAGTATGCTCCAGAATGAGAAATCATAGCCCTCTGAGATTGTTGAGCAACCCGCGACATCGTCGAAGGTGGCGGAATCGCAACGCATTGAGCTCGAGGGTCATACAGCGCACTACTGCAACAAATAAAATAAAAGAAAAAAATAAATAAATGTATAAATTAAATAGAGGTTAAATGCTAATAAAATAAATAGTTAAATTCCTTGGAAATTACAAAGAATGACAAGTTTACAAAAGCATATCGGTGTATCGGAGGTAAAGGGCACTATCTCCATTTTTTACGAAGTTGAGGTTTTAACAGTTTCCTATTAATTTTTTTGTTTTGCTTTTTTAGAGGTACAAGGCACTATGTTCTAAGACTAAAACTCACGGATGTAGCCAGTTGGAAAAGGCACTATGAACCAACATGCTGGGGAGGTAAAGAGCACTATATGGGCATGTAGCTGTTTACCTCCAGAGAATTAAGAATAAGTTAGCACTAAGTCCAGATAGTGCCCTATACCCACTCCACTTAGTAAAAAATAAAAGTACAAAATTTAAAAAAAAATGTGTAAAAAAATCATTAAAATAGATCTCCCGAAAAATTTACAATTTGGTACATAGTGCCCTTTACCTCCGATGCACAGATATTGATATTGGTATACATTCCAAAACACAGGATGGTGAAGAGAAATTATAGGACTAAACGAAGTCAACGAATTTTAGCCTAAAACCTTTGGCACATGCTACTTAACAGCAGCGAAAACGTAAATGACAAGTAAAAGTATAGTACACTGACATTATCGTAAACCGACACTGTCACACGAACAAATATTTTTGGTTGCATCTATACTATACTGAGGCGTCTCAGGTACTTTTATCTATCACCTCGCCAACTTGCTACTTCAAGATTCACTAAACTTATTTAAATTGATTATGGTACCTATTTGTAAAATTAATCACTTTCTTAGGCCATAAACTGCCGAAACAAATTAAATTATAATCTCTTGAGGAAAAATTGATACAAAAATTACTCGAAACACAAAACTTTTAAGGACACAGGGTGCAAAGATGAAATGGTACAAAAATTAAACAAAATATATATATTTGTACTCGGGGCCACCTCCTCTGTCACTAATTACAAAATAAAAGTCACCTCTAGTTTTTTAGTGATGGGCTTCTCTATAATTTTCCTGTGATAGGGTAATTACATAAGATAATTGCAAGTTTCAAATTTTTGTGTTGATGACTTTTGGAGATTAGGTACGTGACAGATAAACAAGCGCAAGAATGTATGAGACCTCGTTTTAGCCTACGGAACCTAAAAAGCAATATAATTAGAGTTATTTACCTAATATTTATGGAATTTCATTAATAATTGTGTAAGCTTAGTATCATATTAAATAACTCGCTTTAATGTTAACGAATTACTACCCATTAAGACAAAGGGATATTCTGTCCAATATGCTTTGGGACAAAGGAATTTCACACTTTTATATATAAAAAAGTGTTTATTAAGTTGTAAGAAAGTATATTAGATAAAAAGTAAGTGGGGGGCCCTTTTCTATAAAAGTGCCACTAGTCAACTAGTTATTTTTATCGGAAGAAATAAAAATAAAAAATCGGACGCAGTCTTAGAACTTTTTCGTCACCTAACATTAACATTAATGACAACCAACTAAACACCTGATGAAATAAATACTATTAAATATTTCAAATTACAAACATCAAAATAATTTACCAAATTGAAAAATATAAATGCCTATAATTTTTTAAATATTAAATTTATTTTTATCGGGCATGTTGTATTTTATTATTTATATTAAACAGTTTATATCGATACTTTATTTGTTGATATTGGCGAAATTATTTAGCGGCAAAGTTTCAAAGTTAAAAAGTCGATATTTTCAAAATGGTGGCAGATATCAAAACGAAATTAAGTGGAAATGTTGGTATATAGCTGCTTTTTACATTTTTTTTAATGTTTGCCGACAGCGAAATGTGTCTATGACAAATTTGTGAATTTCCGGGCTGCACAACAATATGTAAACTTCACATGTGTGATAGCCGTGCATCCAATAACGATTGAATTCTTGAGTGCGGGTACAAGATAGATGCTTTTTTCAGGTGGCATTCTTGAGTGGGCGCAAGATATACGCTAGTATTCCAGGTGGCTATATTGAGTGAGTGCAAGATATACGCTAGTATTCCAGGTGGCTATATTGAGTGGGTTCAAGATAGACGCTAATAGCCGAAATGGCATTCTTGAGTGCTTGATTATCGCTTATAGTCCAGAGGCGATCTTGTTTGAGTTAAGAGAAGCTACGATTTTCTGTCAAGTGCGAAATCGGGTTCAGGTGTAAGTCCATGAATAGGATTTGTCTAAGACCATTATAATCTTGAGGTGTCTGCCAACAGACCATCCCCACATAAGTTGAGTTGTGTTAGGGAACAATGTGCAGAAGTGACGCGCAGTGTCAAGATGGACATTTTAAGTTATATGGAAGTTATGGGCAACACATATGTGTTCGGTTCATCTTTAGCTATTTTCGTTTAAGACTGGTAATTGATCATTAAGAACGACTCTGTCATTCATTTTGAAAGTAAATAAATATTTTTTTTTTCTTTACAAAATTATCGATTTTGAAATGTCAAAATATAAATGATTAAACAATTGAATTGTGACTTACGGATTTCCTGAATGTTTCTTAAATATGTGTCCTACTAGCGGGAGTTTAGTAACATTGATTAATATGTACTGATTCGTCAGAACACAAAACTTGGATGAATTAAAAATATGAACTGTTAAAATATCTGCTATATTGCTGTGGTAACAGCACTTTTATATTTTCAAAAAAAATGTATTTGATACAATGACAACTAAATTTATTACCAAACGTGGGCAACATTAGAACATAAAACATACTAACGTGGAAGGAAGCCTCCACAAAATAATTAGTTCTAGAGCTAATCGCATAAAACATGCTTAACAATTATGCGTATACACGCAAATCTAATAATTCGGTAAAAATAACGTGACAAAATACAAACAAAGTCGTCTTGGCAACCATTGTCAATAAATCTGTCATTCAATTTCTAAACGTTACCAAGTCCGTTCTAGGAATTATCGTCCTTAAAAAAAATAAATTTAAGATATTTTACGTGCAAAGTTAAAACCATGGTTGTGAAAATTACATTATTACTTATAATATTTGAAGTTAATTTCAGTAACGAGAACAAAACTATTTCAAGCATTGAACTGTACCCTCAGTTGGATTTCAAGGTAAAAAAATTGTAAAATTTAGAATATTAGTACAGTACATTTACTGAACAAATAATGTAAGCGTAATTTATTAGTGTTACAGTTGATTAATTTTATTAGTGTTACAATGTTAGGGTATGATGCTCTCTTATAAACTCCTCAATAGAACGATAAAGCCAATTTTTTTTATTCAGGCCCTCTTTTGGGACTCATTTTGATGGTAACTAAAGTAAATTTGCACCCAACTTTCTATCCTTCTAATAAAATCTTACGATTATAAACTTATAAATACCTATCAATTTTTTTCACCTTTAATAGGTAAGATTAATGCTTAATTAAAACATGGGGTTAAACGACAAGAATCCGAATCCAAGGAGGCCCTGCCCTATTGAGAGAAATGTATTAATAATTTGTGGGACAACAGCCGTGTAGACCCCAGAGCTACTAGATTTTTATAGGTAATATACATAACAAACAAAAATATGTGGTGTATGTGTGTATATACATATATTCACTGTATATTTTTTGAAATACAGACTCCTTAACTAAATTATTTATCAGATGTCGCGTAACCTTTTTATGAATGGATTTGTAGTAGATAAATGAAAACAAATCCTTCGGAAGAATCGACTTTGAGCCAGCACCTTTAAACTAATCACATTGAATATTAAACTATTAAAAGATTATTTTATTCTTATATTCAATTCCTTTGAACATTTAACGTGGAGTTTAAGAACACCTTATTGTAATTATGACAGGTTGAGTTAGGAGGGAATTTTACAGTTGTGCGAAAAAATGAAATATACGCTTTTAACGTTTCAACCCTTCGTAAGGTTGATACTTCTTTAGATGGTTACTCCCCTGTGTTTTTTTAGAATATTAATGACTTTGACTAAATAACTATTAAGACAAAGGGATGCTTAGTCCAATGTACTTTGGGACAAAGGAATATCACACTTATGTTTTTATAAGGGGAGTAACAATCTAAAGAAGAATACTCCGTATAACTTCTTTAGATGGTTACTCCCCTTTGTTTTCTTAATAAGGGGAGTAACCATCTAAAGAAGTGCCGTAAGGTTATCGGTACTTCTTTAGATTATTACTCCCCTGATCTTTTTTATTAATTTAAATACTTTGAGTAAACAACTATTAGAACAAAGGGATGTTTAGTCCAGTGTACTTAGGGACAAAGGAATATCACACTTCTGTTTTTATAAGGGGAGTAACAGTCTAAAGAAGAACATTTCTTACACCTTCTTTAGATTGTTACTCCCCTCTTATTTCCTTAAAAGGGGAGTAAGTATATAAAGAAGTGCCAGGTTAAGGTTATCCTCAGTCTGTTTCTGTTTTATTTATTAGTGCGATGTCTTTAGTGATTGTTTATTGTAATAGAAATAAGTTAAAAAGTAAAAATGCATTATTACACTGAGAGATCGCCAATCGTCACAATTTGTCTATAAAGTTAAAAAAAAATTATAATTTAAAATTATTTTAATTAGTAACAATAACAGTGACTAAACCATTAATATTAAATATAAATATTAACAACAGACCGGTTAGGACATTAATAACATATCTTTTAATATCTTTTTATAATTTCATTTTTACGTTTTGGTAGTATTCATACTAAGAAAAGATTAAATTTTAATTTAAATCAAATTATAATTATTATTAACTACGGGAAAAAGAAATATCTTTTTATTTTTTTTCTTAAAAAAANAAAAAAAAAAAAAAAAAAAAAAAAAAAAAAAAAAAAAAAAAAAAAAAAAAAAAAAAAAAAAAAAAAAAATGTGAGAGAAAAGAATAGACGCCATAGGGGAAAAATGAGATTAAATGATACATATTAATATTAATCTTTTAACTTAAAATAATTATCATTTAATTCCTTCTACCATAATAATAAATCTGATATACTGTTATAGCTTCCAACGACGCAGAATCCTTATTTATGGGACAAAGAAATGGAGGTGAATTATCTGAATGGACTTCAACATTGGCGAACACAACCACTCACGGTAAGTACAAAGTTTGGGTACTGGATTGAATAAAGTAGCTAAATGCTTATCAATTTTAAGTATCTTTTAAAGGCTCATAAACATTTACGGGCCGAGCCGTTCATCGAAATTATTTTCCAAACGATTCATGCAAATGAAGGTGCCAACCGCGCACCACCAGCAGTAATTTAAGCCACCAGTGACTGTACTTGCAATCATGTCTGGGCGAAAAGATAATTACGCGATTTTGGTGAAAAGTGATGGGATTTAAAAATGGCTAGTTGTAAAAAAAAATGCAGGCACTTCTTTAGATTGTTGCTCCCCTTATAAAGAAACAGAGGGGAGTAACAATCTAAAGGAGGTGTACGGAATTTTCTTCTTTACCACTTACTTCGTTACTCCTCTTATAAAAACAGAAGAGTGATATTTCTTTGTCCCAAAGTACACTGGACAAAACATCACTTTGTATTAACAGTTATTAGGTGAAGTCATTTATATTCTAAAAACACATAAGGGAGTAACAACTAAATAAGTTTCAAAACGCAGTGGTATAGAACAACAACCGACAGTAGGCGAAAAGCCACAAGCAGTTTAGTTCAGCACTCCAAAGACAATCATGAGAACTATAGCAGGTCAAGATCTGTTCGTGTTAAGCAAAGGTATGCGCGCCTTAAAACTGGTACGATTCTTCCAAATAATTGCCGTCCTTTTAGCATTGATTTCATATTTTCAAGGGGTTACGCCAATAATCTTAGAGCATTGTTTGGTTTATATAATAAAGGTGATCTGCAAGGGCATATATGTTTTGGTTATATTAAGGAACAACTAGTTGACAAGAAATCAATCCAATTGTAGCACAAGATGAGTCCTTTGAATGTACGAACAAAGGTGGAGCGTTCGGTTGGATTTTGGCTTGGTAGTAATTTTGGATCGACGCAGTAGGATTAAGGCTAGACAGGAGTGACATACCGCGCATTCTACAGTAAGGACATGAACCCCTCTAAAAAACAAATTGATTATAAAGGAATATTTTTTAGGACTAATATAGTTCCTAATTTAAAATAATCAAACAGAATCCTAACCATTTTCCTCATGTTTGATTTAATAAGCCCATTTAAGTGTAAATAAAAGTGTAATATAGTGTAACATAGTGTATAAAAAGTGTAATAATTAAGTGAAATAAAAATGCAGATAATAAAAGGGCTGCAAGATATAATAAGGTATTTAAATTTCAAACACGATATACTTTTTTTCTTTTTTTTTTAAATGCATATTTATGTGATAAAAAAATAAACTAGTGATACTTAAAAAAAACGAACCAGCAAAAAAACTCCTGATAATCCATTCGATATAATATGATAATATCAATGTCAATTTTCAATTTAACACTCTCTATATAACTAAGAAGAAAAAAAATCCAATTAATAAATAAATATTACGCAATAAATAAAGTGAGGATATTATAATTATTACATTATCTCATTGTGGCAGTGTGAGTTGGAAAAGCAACACACGTTAATGCTCACGCATATACGAGCTGAGCAGTACTAAACAAATGATTGATGTTATCTACATATTAGTATATATATAATCTCAACAAGATAGGAAAATGATGCGCACGCAGGTCCACTCTAATTGACCAAGGACAAATAATTTCTCAATATTCAAGCTTATCTTATCTCCATTTCCTATCGCTGTACGATTTGAATCAAGTGTTTATAAAAATTTAAAAAAAAAAAAAAAAAAAAAAAAAAAAAAAAACACACTTAAGAAAATAACTAAGATTATTATTGAACTTTTGATAATTAAGATGGAGTGGTCTTTATCATTGCGTATATAGCCGTGAATGTCATAAAGGTTATACCAAGAGGCATGTTATGCGACAATTAATATTATTTTTAAGTATCAAAGTGGTTTTAAATTAAAATATAATATCTTGTCAATTAGAGTGGCACATGGCTTCCACGTGTCCGATTTAGTATACTTTTATGAGTTTATGCTTTTACAACCTATTATTGTGAAATTTATTAAATTTTTCCTCCATTTTTTAAAACTTATAAAATTGTTTTGATTTCGCTTCCCGGCTTTCTGAGAACAGAAATCCGTTTCAGACATCAGAAAACATTTTTGGTTACGTTACTGTCAGTCGGTCTGTCACTCAATTTTTGCGAACCACCGTAACTTGAAAACTGCTCGTCCTATTTTGATGAAAATTGGAGGTAGGTCATAATTAGCCCATTGTTATTTCCATAAAAGTTTCGACCTATTGCAGACTATTTTACATGAATTAAAGTATCAATTTGGCAAAATTTTAAAAGCGCAAATGGTTAAAATTAAACTGGAGAATAAAACTAAATTAACTAAAGTTAAATTAAACTATCTGCGGGCTACTTTCGATAAACCATCCAAATTTCATAAAAAGTAGATGAGTACTTTGAAATATCTAGGTGTAAACAATTAGTACGCACGTGGAAAAACTAATGGGCGCAGAAAGTTAAAACTTAAATAGGACCAACAATGGGCTAATTATGACCTACCATTTAAATTTCATTTAAATCGGACGAGTATTTTTTAGATATACTTTTAGCTCGCAAACATTGAGCGATAGACAGACACGGAACCAAAAACGTTCTCTAATTTGTGCCACGGATTTCTGTCTTGGAATTTTTGAAATCGGAGACAAAAATGTTTGATCTTCTGAACGATCACATAGCTTTCGTTACCTTTGATTTATTTAAAAAAAAATAAATAAAACAATATGGAAATCATTGAATACCCTAGGCAATCCAGCTTTTCATTAATAGTCTAACAGAGAACGTAAGTTGCAATTATAAACCTAAACCGTGGATTACATGCCAATCAGTCACAAACAGTTAATTCATGATTGGTTTGTTCCAACAACACTTAGCACTTGTTCCAACAAACTAGTTTCAAACTGCACGACGCATGCGCATTAGCGAAAAACGATCAATTGTGGTCCGTTGCGCATGCGTCAGACAGTTCCAAACCAGTTTGAAGTGTGGTTGGAACAAACCTATAATTTGCTCTTTTGACTTGATTTTTATTGATTTGAGGCCGGCTTACACGGTTAGAGTTGCAGGGAGAGTAGAGTAGCAAGGAAAGTGATGCCATTCGAACAGCTATAGAGACGTTTATTTCACGCAGTAGAATTACTGACGCAGGTAGAGTGAGGTGTTAGGTGAAAATTATATGAGAAATTCATTGTTTGTTTTAGAAATAGAACATGGTGGGAAGATAGCCAGAGTAACTTTCCCAATTCCCACATGTTTCAAATGTCTTTACCAGCAACTCTCTGTTCCTCGTGTAAACCATCCTTTAAGGGTTGCGGCATTTCGAAAATAATTTATACAAATTTTAAAATATAACCCGAATTCCACAAAGTAATTGATAAGAAAATGTCCCTATTTATTTTGACCAGCAAACGTCTGACACCAAGGGAAGTAGTTACACTTTTAGATATTAAATAAGAGGTTGTAAATTAAATATTATTTAAAAAATATATAAAGTAATAACAGAAGCAAACACCTTTCGGATAATATCACATAAGAGGGCTTTTATGAAAAAAAAAAATGCACTAAAAAGGAGGGGTTTCTTGTTTGTTAGTTTTATTATCAAAATTATTATTTTTTAAGTCTTATTCACATTAAATCTTGTAATCAATTATAAACTCATCTAGCTGGAATTTATACAAACGGCAAACGGCTAATATAAATGATGGTACTTCTTTAGATTGTTACTCTTCTATGTTTCTTTAGAAAGGGAAGTAACAGTCTAAAGAAGAACATTCCTTACACCTTCTTCAAATTGTTACTCTCATCTGTTTTTTTATGAGGGGAGAGGGGAGTAACAGTCTAAATAAGTGCCTAAAGAGATTTGATGAAACCGCAATGACTGATTAGAGTATTATCATCGGAAATAAATAATATGTTCACGTTTCGGCTTTCTAAAGTTAAAAAATTAATATGTATATAATATGCAATGTAATATATTATATTTTATTGCGGATCATTCAAAATAATAACTTNTATTTCACGCAGTAGAATTACTGACGCAGGTAGAGTGAGAGGTAAGGTGAAAATTATATGAGAAATTCATTGTTTGTTTTAGAAATAGAACATGGTGGGAAGATAGCCAGAGTAATTTTCCCAATTCCCACATGTTGCAAATGTCTTTACCAGCAACTCTCTGTTCCTCGTGTAAAACCAACCTTTAAGGGTTGCGACATTTCGAAAATAATTTATAAAAATTCTAAAATATAACCCGAATTCCACAAAGCAATTGATAAGAAAATGTCCCTTTTTATTTCGCCCAGCAAACCAAGGGATGTAGTTACACTTTTAGATATTAAATAAGATGTAAATGAATATTATTTAAAAAATATATGACGTAATAACAGAAGCAAACACACCTTTCGGATAATATCACATATATTTTAAAAAAGAGGGCTTTTATGGAAAAAAAAAAAAAAAAAATTCACTAAAAAGGAGAAAAACAGTTACAGAATTACCCAAGTTTCATTCACTACCCAGAAGGGGGTAATACAGAATTAATAATAATAATTAAATACAGAATACTAATTAAAAAATGCAATCTCCAACCAGTTAAGTTGGAGTTATTTAGGGTGGAGAAGGGGAGGTTTTAGGTATATTTGGGGATAGGCGCAATAGGCGTTGGGGGGAAATGGATGCTCTTGGCACTACCTACGTGCGATCACAATCTATCACAAAAAGTAAAAGCGGGGAGTGGTTTAAGATTGTTTATAATTTATTATCATTCTGAAATGCAAGCAGCCAGAAGTGGATTAAATGTAATCGTTCATTAGGGGTTTTGTAAACAAAGCGCCCCACACTCTCATTTTTAGAGACAAGCATAGACTGTGATCGCTTGTAGTATTACTATGGCCTTTTTTAAAAAAATGTTTTGTTTTTTTCTTAGTACAATCTTAATAAGAGGGGTTTCTTGTTTGTTAGTTTTATTATCAAAATTATTATTTTTTAAGTCTTATTCACATTAAATCTTGTAATCAATTATAAACTCATTTGGCTGTAATTAATACCAACGGCAAACAGCTAATATAAAAGATGGCACTTCTTTAGATTGTTACTCTTTTATGTTTCTTTAGAAAGGGGAGTAACAGTTTAAAGAAGAACATTCCTTACACCTTCTTTAAATTGTTACTCTCGTCTGTTTTTTTTTATAAGGGGAGAGGGGAGTAACAGTCTAAATAGTGCCTAAAGAGATTTGATGAAACCGCAATGACTGATTAGAGTATTATCATCGGAAATAAATAATATGTTCACGTTTCGGCTTTCTAAAGTTAAAAAATTAATATGTATATAATATGCAATGTAATATATTATATTTTATTGCGGATCATTCAAAATAATAACTTAAATAAAACCCTAAATAGAAACATGAAAAAAAATCTTTAATTTCAGTAGCCATGTCTCTTTTAGTTTATTTTTGCTTGACGACTCAGCAAAAGGGTTAATGACGACGGATTTTTTTAACAAGTTTAAAAGCTCTAGCTTAAAACTGTTGAATCATGCGAGTCACGGACACACAGACAGACAGAGATCCATCCAGTTAAACACTACTTAAATGGTCTTTAACACATGCAAAAGAGATAATTCCGTTAAAACCTCGGTTTCGGTTTGTTTGAATGATATCAATACTCACGTAGGTAAGGACAAGTAAAAAGGGATGAAGAATTTATTTTTTAGATAAATAAATATTATGGTTTTTATGTTAGACCAAGTCTAAAAGCAATCGTGCAGTAGAATAAAACAAGGTATAATATTGTTGGGAAGCCTTCCTGTGAGTTTGAATAATAATTCCAAGCGGAAAGATAGGTCGCATTCTAGATAGAAGTACAGGAGAAAAGCCGAACCCCACAATTCCGAAAACCCCAGATATTACAAACAACTTTTGCGGTAAAAGAAAGTCATCATACAATAATTGCAAACTTTCCCGGAACTGCTTTGAAAACCTCTCCCATTTTCAGTTGTAAAAATGTATTTCCAGAAATACACTACCTTCATACCCCCCCTACATTTCATTGGAACCGGTTCTTTATAAATTCTACTTTCATAATTATTTTAAATTTCTTTTAACATTATTACCGGGTATTACTCGTACCGGAACATAGTAATATACCTGTAAACTATATCAGGAACAATTTTATAAATTTTAATAGATAATAAAAGCAGAAACCCCAATAATAGGAACTCGTGAAATCTGAAAAGGCCCTGGTCCCAAATAAGTAAGGATTTCCGGGCTTCTTCAGTATTTTGAAAATATTTAATTTTTAAAATGATCTTCTTTTTAAAAATTAAATAAGATTGGCACTTTTTTACTTTAGCACCACCCGTGAAGAATACAGTCTACTCTCGGTAATTAAAACTCTCGATAAATTAAAACTCCGTGTATATAGATTTAGTAGGTATTTTGTTTTATAAAATCCACCAAAGTATAGGACGCTCTAAAATGAATCTCCTCTCCTCTTTTAAGAGGAATTTAGAAATGCATTTGAGTACAAATCGTAGAAGGCAGGCGAGCCTTTGAAGACAACATTAAAATAAAAGTAGTTTTCGGTAATCAGCCCGCGTTAAAAATCTGTTTATGTTAAAATCTAAGATTTTAGTGAATTTCGAAAGATAAAAAACATATCAGATTATAAATTCGACGTACTTAAGATTTTAAAAATTATTTAAGCTGCTTTATTTGATTCCGTCAAAGAAATAATAAACTAGACAATAATTAGTAGATGGTATCAGGCGTGAAAATTTATTTTATTTTATTTTTATTTTTTTTTTTTTAATTTACGTTCTTATTTTCTTACACCCAGACATGTAGAATATAGAGTAGCAAGTAGGTATTAGTATGGTTGTTTTACAATTATCTACCCAATTCAGTTGGAAAAATTAGTGAATAATTGTTTTCACTCGTGAATAAATACGCATCCCTAATTTTAGAAGAAAGGAAAAGGTAAAAATTATGCGTATTAAATGCGCGATTTTACAGTAACAAATAATTGATTTTTTCTCGGTGTATGCCAGCGTTCTTACAATAAAACAGCAAAAATAGCTAGACATTAAGCGATAAGGTATGAAAGTTTAAAACAAGTGCAAAAACAATCGTCCTATAGAATAAGCTATAATGGCTATTGCTAGGTAGCCTTCCTTGGTGGTTTAAATTTTAAATAATACCAAGCGCCAATGAGAATCTAGATAAACCTACTTAGACATTTTTTACTTTTAATTTTCACTTTGTAAAAGAGCCGCGCTTACTTTAGTTAAAGGTATTTTTACCTTTCTCTCTAACGGCAGACAGCTAGCCCTGTTATAATCCTAAACTACAAAGAAAGTTTTTAAAAGAAAGAAAAAATAAATAAATCCATGCTTAAGTGGGCCATAAAAAAAATACTATGGAAAGTAATAGACAAATCCTTTTTAAGAAAAGTAAAAGGTACTAACACATTCTAGGGAACGTGAAAGTACTAATCCTTTCTGGGAAATGTAAAAAAGGTACTAATCCTTTATAAGAAACTTTAATAGAGAAACTCCTTTATACATTCGCACTTGTTNACATTTCAAATAAATAAAAATAAAACATAAGAACATACTGAATAATGATACAGTGTGTCCCACTACATACTTATAGTACTGAGATGGAAACATCTTTTACTGTTATTTATTTATTTATTATTTTTTTTTTTTATGTAAAAAGCTTAAAATGACATTTGGTCAAAACATACATCTTAAATAGAGTCAATATACATTGTATATATTTAAATATCATTGAAATACTATTAAATATAGAGATAAGATAGACCTTTTAAACTTGAGAGTAATTAAATTAATATATAAACAACGTTGTACTCTCATCCACTAATAGTATCTTTAGGCTTCAATACGAGAGAGAAAAAAATAAACGAGAGTTTATACTAGTGAGATATGAGCATATATAAGGCCTCTATCACACAGTACGGGCACGGGCCCATAGTGCTTTTTTACACGGTGCGGGCCAGTGTCTGCACCTAATTACGCGTGAAAACAACAGTAGAGATCAATGTCCAAAGGGTAACAAGTGCGGACGCGGGTCCGCTAAGTGTAAAAACCTACATAGAGATCAATGTCCAGAAATGACAAGTGCGGACGCGGGCCCGCATATAGCTATGGTATAATTTCATTAGTCTATTAGCAGAAAAGAAAAAATGATTCAGCAAAATAAAAAAAGTTCAGACCTTTCAATATCGTCCAAAGATATTGTTAAATAGTGAGTTCAATTATAAAAAAAAACGAGGCCTTAGACCAGTGGTGGCAACGGGCTTAAGTTAATATTTTAAAAAAATATATTATTAATTTAGAAACGTAAATGTAGATAAGTAATTATATCTATTTAAAGACCAACAAATCAAAATTAACATTTATTTTTATCGGAATAAATGTGATTGTCTTAGCATAGCAATGACAAATCATTTCGAAGTGCGCCGGACTTATACAAATGAATGATGATATTACATCTGCATCTTGGAACAATAACAACCAATATAATTTACAGGCAAAAATTAGTTAAATTCACGAATGGGAGCTTATTAAATGCCTGCTTTATATTTCAAAACAAGTAATTTTCTACAGTGCCCACTTATAAGTGTATTGCACACTAATTAATAGCAGACTTTTCGTGAACTTAATTTATTTACGCCTAACATAAACATAATAGCACATTAATAGCACACTTTTCGTGAACTTAAGTCATTTGCGCTTAACATAGGCATTGGTTATTATTATACCAAGGTACGAATGTATACAATATATATAATTTTATGACATATCAAATAATCTACGTATATTAAAAAACTGTTAATTAATCATTTTACCTTCAAAACTCACCAATTTGGAAAGTTTTAAGTAGTTTAGAAGAGCCAAAAGAAATAATATAAACGTACCAACAATCCATTAAAAAAATAGATTAATTCTATTTACAAAATATTTTTTTCCCTAAAGCACTTTAAAACCAATAAATAGGTAGTAATTAGTGCCAAAAAAGAGAATAAAAAAAATAGTTAGATTTATTTCCGTCAGTCTGTGTAAGAGGCACTGATGAAGGTTTATTAATAGTTTGGTTGCTTTCAAGATATAAAATATTTTCATTGAAAATACTTTTTACTAAGAAAATACTAAAATGTTTATATTTATGTAAATAAATAATAGTAACTCAATAAAATATAATTACGATTCCTATAGTATAGATCTACTGAAATAGCTGTTTTCTACAAGAGTTCAATAAGAGAGCAGTAATAAGTTATCATCAGTGATAACGATGAGATATTAGAGGTGATGATTCATCACGTTAAAACAAAATTATTAACTAAATTAGCAAGATCATAATTTTTCAGGAAGAATATTTCTTATCTGTCTAACTATCTAAGAGGTTAAAAGCATTTCCTTTGCACTTGTTGCTTTCAAAATATTAAAACACTTGTAAGTAAATACCGGATAGCGAACCACAGGTGGTTCAAACCACCTGTCTACCTCTAAATAAAAGGTTTTATCATTCAAAGTTTCAATATTACCATGCATTTTGTAACTACATAGTACGAGTAATACAATTTCTTAAGAAATGATAAATATATTTGTATAAATAAATTAGTTTATAAATATTGTAGAAAATATAAAATCGCCTGACTTAAAAAATGTAATTTAAAAAGACCAAATTCAATGAAAAAAAAGATAGTTAAAAATAAATAATGCATTTTATTAATTGGATTCCGATTATATTAATTATTTTACCCTTAAATATTAAAATGTATAGATGCTTTCTTAACTAATAATATCGTTATTAAATACATACATAATTATTAACACATAAAGTACGTTTAATTAAATATTATCAATTATCAATTTTAATTGACGAAGAAATAAGTAAAAAAATAATTTAATCATTTTAGCTAAGGAAATAAATAGTAGCTTGTTTTAGAGAACGAACAAAAATCGTTAAAGATAATGCAAGTAAATATTTATCGATTTACTAAGGTCTAAAATTATTTATTATAATTATTGAGATAATTAGAAGTTAAACATGATGTAAAATAATATATATTTTAAATTAAGAAAATAGTATTATAAAGAGTAGTAATAATAAAGAATAAATTAAAAAAAATGTATTACCAAGGATAAGGGTAGTAGGCATTCATTTTGTCAACGTAATTTTTGCTTTGTAAGTTCAAAAAAAAAAAGAATAAGTATATAATTTAAAACTTCAAGTCATCGTTAGGTTTTTAATTACATCGCCGATATTTAACTTTAAAAGTAAATTAAAAAAATATTGAAAACAAAGAAAAAATAGTTTGGTATAAGGTACATGATAAACCGGAAGTAGTTAAGACTGACGAGGACAGATTCGAACTGAGCTACGCAATGTCGAATTGTCGAATGTCGGTAGGTAAGGTAGAGGGAGGGGGATCGGAGAGTAGATGCGCGCGCACCTCAAGTCTCCTACACAGTATATATAAACTCACCGACCTAAACCAGCTAACACTAGACTACGAAGAACTGGACTCAGTACTCAACTACCCAATACCCTATCGCAGACACTAGCTCAAGCTTGTTATCCGTTTTTAGTCTGAAAGTATCCTGTACTTCAATATTATAATATTAAGGGTATATTACCATTTAAATGTCTACCCTTTACCATTTCCATGGTAAAAAACGATTTAATAATATTAATTTACGACATAAAATTTAGATCGCGTTGTCAATATTCTTATGTAAATGTAAAATCAGAATACATCAGAAACTAGTTTTAAATTGATTATTTGATTAGATGATTTTTTTTAATTGTTAGTGCATTTAGAGCAGGCAATTCCTCGCTTCGATGTAAAAAATTTCTTAAATTAAAGATATATATTTTTTCTTATATAGAAATAATAAAATATCATTTAATATCCAGACAATAAATGTGTTCTTTACTTTTCAACTCTCCTTTTTTGTAAGGACCCTTACAATGTCTCCATTCTTCCCGTCCTTCTGTCTCACACTCCTTTTCTCTTGAGTATTAAAATTAAAAAAATTTCATCATTGCTTGTGGTTAGAGAAGATCTTTTAGGTTATAATGTGCCTTTAATTTTTTAATAAAGTCTGGCGTAGGTACTTAAAAAATATTGTGTAACACCAGAAAAGAGTCTATGAATCACATGTTATTAATGTTTATACAACCGCACTTAAAGTTATAAATATTTAAAATCCATAATGGTAGAAAGTCAGGTGTCTGTAGATTACAATTGTTTTTTTTGTTTTTTTCACCATTTCCTTACGATTACGCTCTCAAACAATTTAGATAATTATTGAACAGGAATATTTCGTTACTGTTTAAATTTATTACTTGGAAAAAAAACGTTTTGTAGTTAAAGTATTCTTGATAGGTTTACGCCTGGAACCTGTAGCTCCAAAGCCCAGTTTTCAGGATGCGTTTTTACATCTAATAGGCACGTTCAAGGAGACAACCAATCTAGTTTATTGCACGGTCCGTTTTAGGACCGTGCGTCGTGACTTTTCTATTGGATCTGATCTTACTGAGTAGTAGGTGTCCTGTCAACACAACCAACCCCGGTCCACATGGTTGATGACTGCAAACCTTCCACTTTTAGTGTATTCCAAATTCGATACCTTAACCGAACTTTTAAATATTGTTAAATAACTTAAATACCTACACAATACCTTGGCATAGTTATGTTGCAAAACATTTGTTCGGTTTTACAACACACATTATTGATATTTAACACTTTGATCGGTGATAGAAAGTAACATCTTCTGGCCTTTCTATACAACTGAAAGCCCATATTATTTTGTAGACGTTGTAGTGGCCTGGGACACTTGTAATGATAATTTCGAAAAAAGTTTAAATTTTAATTTTAATCAAATTGTAATTATTATTAACAAGGGGAGACGGACAGAGAAAAATAGACTCTAGCGCCGGGACTTGAA
>KZ651336.1:492414-502655 GCA_001010745.2 Gerris buenoi
TTTTTTTTTTTTTTTTTTTTTTTTTTTTTTTTTTTTTTTTTTTTTTTTTTTTTTTTTGAGTTATGCCGCTTCGACAACGCAGTGGGTCATTAGCGTATTTGTTATTATTATTATTATTTATTTATTTATTCATTGAAATCTATTATTAATATCTATTTCTTAAATCTTATATAGGTATATTATTAATTTACTATATCATTACTTAAATACATTGTAATATAATTATTGTACTATGTAAATCGCCAGGAAGTGTAGTCACTGGACTACTTCTTCACGTTACTCCCGCCATGTTAAACAAAAACATCATTATTACTTGTTACAATGAAATTATGTGTAGTTGTGTTAATCAATAAAAATTAAAATACTACGTTTTTATTAGCTTGCTTTCTTGTTTGTTTGTCCCGTACAAATCTTGCAATCGAATTTTAATTAACATCCCGAGTAGCTAGACATTTGAAACTTTCAGAACAGCTCAGAACATCATGTCAATGCATTATTTGAATACTTTTAGTCATCTTTCAGCAGAATTTAATTCGTTTTCAGCAAATTCTGCTGTGTGAAAAGTTAGTTCGAAAAAAAGCCGCAAGTTATTTTATTTGTTTTGACGTATCCCACATTTTTACGATCTTCATTTTGACGGGTTTCAAGTTTGTGAGTTTTATTAAGAGGTAAACATTGAATGTCAGCGAAAAAGGAAAAGTAAACTATACTCATAATATTATATTTTTTAAATCTGACAGCTTAGATTATCCAACCTATGGAGGAGAAGGGAAAAAGCCACTAGGCCGGAATGAGGGGTGGGGCAGCATCATGGCCCGACCCATTACCCACCAAAATCTCAAGCTCTCATTCGCTCTCCTCCCATTTTTATTTTCGATTTTCCCAAGCTGTCAGATTTAAAAAAATATAATATCATGAGTATATACTCATCAATTATGAACTATTTTATTCTCTATTATCTAACATTATATACAACAATAACAATTATATATTATCAACCCTAAATAAGATTCAACAGAAAATTTAAAAACTTAGTACACAAAAAGGTCTTTTTATCTTGTATTTTTTTTTTTTAAATTCAAAGTTACTTATCTTCTTAGGTTTAACAGTCAGCTTTTTTCTGGTTACGTTTCTTCTTAAGAGACATGCTTTGACAAAGAATGTGATGTAGTGTAGCTAACAAGGAAATAAATATTGCCAGACTAAGAATGTTGTAACGGACAAAAAAGGATAGCAACAGATGATTTCAGGAACAAAAAAAGAGATTCTACCAAAAAATGTATATATAAATAAGAAGAAAGCTTTTAAAATAAGGAATCTTAAGGAAATAGAAACTTATTTCAGAAGTAGTATGATATGAGAATTCTAACAAAAAGTTAAGTCCAAAAAGAAAGGTTTTCAAGTTAAGTCCAAAAAGAAAGGTTTTCAATCAAAACCAGTATTCTGGAACCTTCAAGGAAACCTAATTGCAGGAAGAACAAAATTTAGTGCAGTTGGGCGAAATATTTGAAGAACTATTATTAAAATGGAGAAGGGGGGCTAGAAAATAAAGTATAGGCGCGATATAATGTGGTATTAAGACTGGTAAATAAAGACGAAGTAGGGACGCCAAGTAAGGAGGAGGTTTGTGAGGCTATCCAGGAAATGAAAAAGGCAAGATCGAATAGCAGCAGAACTTCTAAAGGCTGGAAGAGAAATACAGGAGGACACGCTGGACAATCTATCCTGAATTTAGAGGAGCAAGAGTGCAAGACGTATCACCTCAGCAATGGCAGGAGACTATAATATGTCTTGTACATAAGAAAGGTGAAAATACGAACTGCAGAAGAGTTAGCCTACCAAGCATTTGCAACAAAGTTTTTGTTGCAAAAACATTTGAGCCTTGTTTCCGAAATTCTTCGAGGAGAATAAGAGTAGTTTTAGACGAAGTCACTCTACAGTCGACCTATAGCTGAATCTTAGAGACATGTACGCTCCAGGCTAATTTGAAAAGTAAATTAGTAAGACTAATAATGCTAACGCTGAAGGGAACAAGATGCAAGGTTAAAATAGATGATGGGTGCTTGTTACTTCAAGGAAACTTGTTGGTCTCGTCGGTTATTCGTCTGAGTTGATCAATAATTTTGGAAGCTTGGGATTCAAAATACCTAAAAAACTGTCAAACACATTCATCAATCCATCAATCTTGCCCTTACATGTTCAATCCTACGTTAGATTGTTAATCCGATTGAATGTCTAGGGGCCCCTTAAACATAATAATAATGTTGACTCAAGGATTCTGCAAACAACTTTAAAGTGCAAACCAACACCACGAAGTGCAATCTCCAACTGATACTTCCAGTAGTGGAATCGGACTTAACATCGGACTTAACATGAACAGAAATCTTTTAAAGGAATTGTTATGAAAACTGAGTAACCATAATTGAATTGCTGTTATAGTCCTAAAATTTAACATATGAAATGCCTACCCTAAGGAATTGATGGTGGTTGACACCCCCAATCAATTCCTTGTGATGTGAATCAATATATACAAACAAATATATACAAATAATAATACAAACATAAAATATATATGTAAAATAATGTATACAAACAAATATGATTAATCAAATAGTTAAAGGATAAAGCCTTTAAACAATTAAATGGGAGGTTTATATATAAAACTAGCCGTTAGGCCCGCGGTAACGGGCAGAATAATAAATATGGTTGAGAAAAAGAGCTGAGAGATAATTAAAATAGATATTTACTGTTTAAATAGTAAGTTTTATGCAGTTATAATTAAAATTAAAACATTTAAATAGGAAGTTTTGTGCTCCGATATTCGTAATATAGGTATGGCGCTATTGGTTAAGTATCTGGCTTTCACACAGGAGCCTCGGGTTCGATCCCAGCTTATGGCGCATCAATTTTTAACGTTATAAATAATTTAGAGGTGAGTTGTCGTTGTCGTCGTCGGGACATTACTCGATTATATAAAAGATAATATATACAAACAAATATGATTAATCAAATACATAGTTAAAGGATAAAGCCTTTAAACAATTAAATGGGAGGTTTATCTCGCCACAATATCCAATTAATTACACTGAATGTGCAAATAAAATAAAATCTGATTTAACATTTGAAGTACAAGTACAAACGAGGGTGTAGAGTAGTGTAGAGAAGAGAGTAAACATGCAGATCAGTTATCGATTTAATTACTTCACAATATTGACAGTTCGTTGAAAACAAGAGGGATACTTCACTAGGCAAAGGCTTGAGAGTGGAGGGACCCTAGTACCAGTGTTAACAATTGGAAAGAGTATTTAGCCTAAACACAAACCATCGCGGCTCCCTTAAGCCTGATATAAAATTAGAGCGGCAGTCCACTAAATGGAGAAAATTGAGAGTTAACTCGATTCTTTTGTTGTTTAACACCATTAAAATTGCTTACTAAATCTCCTTTCAACAAAGCTCCATACTTTTTTACTTTAGCACCCCCTTGCATTCCTTTGTCTTAATAGTTATTTAGACAAAGAAACATAAACAGAGTAGAACATATTCCTCCTTAGTCTAAATTAATATTAAGACAAAGNTCCGGACCATAGGTACTTTTTTGTGGGCCTTGACCGACCGGATAAAAGGACGTGAATTTTAATTTTTTCCGCCCACCCAGAAAAAAGTTACGGGGGTTCTAAGAAGGCCCCGAAAACAGGGTTTTCGAATTTTAGCGCCGCCCCCCCTTGGGCGTCGGGGTTGAAATTCCTACGGCGTGTTTGCCTCGGCTCGCCTTATAACGGACCGGTTTCCGGTAATTTATTTTCCGACCCGGGTGGGCGCCACAGCCTCCGGTGGCGCCGCGCGCCGGTGCGCCGGAACGGCGCATCGCACTGACCCCGCTTCAATTTTCAGCCCTAACTTTCGCGCCTTCTAAAAGACCGACCCGTCAAATCGGACCTACGAAGCCGTAGAAAAAATTTTTCTTGCTGAATTAGTATAGTATAATTAATATTAAGACAAAGGGATATTTAGTCCAATGTACCTTGTGACAAAGGAATATCACTCTCGTGTTTGTAAATGTGAATATCCCTTTTATCTTAATCAACTATTAAGATGTAGGAATATTAAATATCTAACTGCCCCAGGAGTCCAGGAGTCTCAATGACTTGGGCAGACAAACACAATCCTTTGAGACTTTTGTAGGGTAGACTATTGATACAACCAGGGGGGTGCTAAAGTAAAAAAGTGTCAATTGTTTTGTTTACATTGTCTTTAAAATCTGTGCAAGACATTTTATGCCAAATCCTTTAATTTATAATCAATATTCATTAAATATGTATTTGTATTCCGTCCTTCTATGTAAGGCCAAACCCATATGTACTTCTTCTTTTTGTGCATGATGAACAATGTACAATATTTTTTTGATGCAGTAATATGATTTTGTAATCCAATTTTTTCAAAGAGTTAGTCATCAAAATTGTTTAAAACATTCAATTAGATTTTATAATTGTGTGAATACTATTTTATTTTTGTTTGTTTATAATCATGTTAATTATTAAGATAAGAGAGTTTTACGAGTACGAGTAAAGTCATTTCAGCTCCAAATTATAGCATTTCTAACCGACGTTTCAATTTTAACAATAATTCCTGATATTGATAAAGAAAATATTATTTAATATAATTATTATTGATATTTGACGCAGGTGTTTCTGATACCATTCTCACACAATGATGCGGGTTGGATCAACACCTTCGAAGAATACTTTGATAGATCGTCAAGAAACATTCTCGATCTCGTTGCCAAATTACTTCCATCTTTAGACAAGTTTACCTTTGTTTGGTCAGAAATTTGCTTCTTGGAAAGGTGGTGGTCAAGGTGAGTAACTTTTTGAATACACATAAAGTAGTAATAAGAAAGGAGAATTAAGATCTAAATGGTGGTGAAAGCGTGAAAAAAATATATACATGAATATAATTTACTGCATAAAACTTACTCGAAATGTATATAGGTACATATTTTTTTAGCTATAAACTTACGACAGTACACTTTTGTGTTTTATCATTTTTCCTGACAACAAGTAAGGTTTTGTCGACCGACAAAACGATGGAGAGATAATCAGGGTTGTTGTAAAAGACAGAAGACAAGGGCAATGGCGTAGCTAGGACATTGGGGGGCCCCCGAAATAACTTTTCGCCCCCCCCCCCAAAAAAATGGATGAGAAAAAAAGCCCTTCACAACTGAATGGGGGCACCTTGACAATGTTATAGAAGTGTAATGTCCCAAGCTCAAAGCTAATATGATTTTATTATCCTTTAAGGGGGGCCCCTTCAACATTGGTTTGAGGCCCCCCCCCCGCACCGGGGGCCCGCCCACGCCCACAATGCGGGTCCGTGCGGGCCCATAGTTACGCCACTGGACAGGGGTCACTCTTAAGTAGAATTGAATTAATAAACTTCTATAGTAGGTCTTCCTTCCGGTCGGTGGAGGCCGTGTCTGAAAGGTTTAAGCCTCTACGTTTCGTAGCCAGTGTTGGGAGCATTTTTGTAGATGCCACCATATGCGCACCCAGTGTGTGTTGCGCATATGGTGACATCAAAGATGCTCCCATCACTGGGTACATGCTGTTAGTGGTTCTACTTCAATTATAGTCTATTCAATCTAGTCAATTATAACTACGGATTAACCAGTTCGTGGTTACTTATTTTGAACGGTACTTCTTTAGATTGTTACTCCCTGTTGGTAAATTTCTCTTTTGCTAAACCTGTGCAAATCTGTATATTTAAATTTTATTAATATACTTGTTAATTTTAACTATAAATTGACAAGAATATTAAAAAAGAATTCAGTTTGTGTTTAAAAATTGTGTTATAAAATAATTAAAAAGATTATCTTGGTTAAAACTTCCAAACAGTGTCTAGTTTTTCCTCTTCTACGCATACTCCACTGCACTCCCCTTATGAAAAAAATAGAGGGGAGTAACAATCTAAAGAAGATGTACGCAATGTTCTTCTTTATAATGTTAGTCCCCTTATAAAAACAGAATTTTGATATTCCTTATTTGATATTCTCCTGTCTGAAAGTACATTGGACTAAACATTCCTAATATTCGTTTATATTCTAAAAAATCAGAGGAGTAAAAATCTAAAGAAGTACCTTTTCGTCAGGACCAGAACCCTTCANTCCCCTTATAAAAACAGAATTTTGATATTCCTTATTTGATATTCTCCTGTCTGAAAGTACATTGGACTAAACATTCCTAATATTCGTTTATATTCTAAAAAATCAGAGGAGTAAAAATCTAAAGAAGTACCTTTTCGTCAGGACCAGAACCCTTCAGCGGTCACTACAGAATACATAAGAATTCATAATTCATATTGTGACTATCCACGAAAGCCTACGGCCCACGTAGAAGGATTGAATTGAATTGATTAAAAAAATTGCTTACTTGATTTTTTGTTGATTCGTGACAGGTTCTAATTCTTCTGCAGAGTCGTACAATAAATATTTAAGCACTGAAACCGATTCCATCTTAATAAGTCGCGATAAGAAAAAGCTTAAATTTCTTTTATTATTAATAATAATTAAAATTTAATCAAATTAAAAGCTCATTATGCTAACTTCATATTTATTGGCGCCAAAATAATTTGTAATATTGAAAATAAAATAATTCACGTAACTTAGGATAAAATAAAAAAAAATTATCAATTTTTTTTATAATATCATATAAGTTAACTTTTTTGTCAGCTATTTCAAAATTAGTTATAACTGATTTTATTCTTTTAAAATAAGAAAATATACAGGAAACAAATTTTTATCAGCAACGGATTTATATTATTTTTTTAAACAATCTACTGTTAAAGCGAACGAAAGCGTGGGCTCTCAAGTGTTTTTTTTTTACATCAATATAATATGTATATAAAAAGATGGTTAACTAGAAAAAATAACTGAATCTTTCACCGGTATACCTCTTTGAACAAGATGTAACTAGTAAAACTAGACGAAACTAGATGCTCATGAAGGAAGACTTACTAGATCTCAGCTAAGACTGCTCATAGTTCATAATATGCCACTATAGGAGAATTAATATGCTTGTAAAGAGGCAAGCAAGATAATATAAGAGACTGCTGATATTAGGTGTAATGTTAATTACGTCAGCACCAGCACTCTTATTTTATTTAAACACTTCTCCAACTTTATCCGCCGAACCCATTATTTATCTTATCGTACTTCCTCCAATTACGATAAGATAAATTGAAATGTCTATGTAGAAGTAAATGTCTCTCTTTAAAGCCCTCTTCACATTGTGCGACTCAAAGGCAAAACGACANAGGAAATGCTTGGACTATCGATAACTGTTTATTTATTCTCAGGACGTTCTGACAAATGTCTATCACCGCCTGACAGTAGTCAGGACTTTCTGGCACACCTTTAAATATCAGATTATTTCGTCGCGATCTGTTATCCAGCTCAACGACTAGTTTCTTTAATTGGACGTTTTCCGCTTTCAGAGTTTCTATTTCTTGTTTTAAAAGTGAATTTTCGGCAAGAGACTTAAAGGTAACAAGAAAAGGGAACTACTTATTCAACAAAACAGCTCCCCCTAGCCCTAAAAAATCTCGTCCAAGTATCAAGTATCAACAACTAAAGAGAAAGTACTTATTTTGTTAGATTTGTATTAGATGAACTCATTTAAGAATTTTTGAAGCAAAAGAGTGGGAAACATTTTCGTGAAATATTTTCATTTCAAATTTTAAGCTAAAATTCTCGTTTTTACCTAGGGGTATGATTCGTTTTCCGAGTTTTGCACAGATAGTAGACATACAGCACACAAACATTTTAAAAACCACTTTCAACAATATCAAAACGATATTGTACAGTACAAAAAAAAATCAAAACGATTTGAACGATTTCTTGGTCGAACGTGCACGTCAAAAGACGCAATGCGGCCGCAGCCAAAGCCAAAGTAACCACTCTCATATCATTCATTTTACCTAAGATTGTTCGGCCGAATACGTATCCACTGAAAACTGAAACCTTAACATGATTGCAACTCGTCGTATTAAGTGGTGGTTTGTAGAACCAGAGAGGAGAGACACGTTCCACACTAAAAATTACATTAAAGTGACCGATTCCCCGACTTTTAATAAATAGCCTATAATGCCGTGTTGATCTGGGCGTAAAAGAAACGGCAACAATATCCATTATTTTTACTTATAACTTATATATTTTGATATTGATTTATTTTTAATATCATTATTACTGTGACATTGAATCTATATCGTTATTTTTCTCTAATTACTAGCCCTGAACACAATTTGAAGCCCACCTCTATCATTGAAATAGTAACCCAGGTTGACATCAATTACCAAGAATAAAAAGTAAATATAATGATAAATTCATACCTTAAAAACATGGGAGCTTCTCCTATCCAACTGGCTTGAATATCAGGCAATTTTCCTAGTACAGTTGTATTTCTGTAACTATAGAAGAAAATATAAAAATTAGATGTTTTGTAATTCACTTATTAGGTTAATTTTTTTTGTCAGCTATTTCAAAATTAGTTATAACTGATTTTATTCTTTTAAAATAAGAAAATATACAGGAAACAAATTTTTATCAGCAACGGATTTATATTATTTTTTTAAACAATCTACTGTTAAAGCGAACGAAAGCGTGGGCTCTCAAGTGTTTTTTTTTTACATCAATATAATATGTATATAAAAAGATGGTTAACTAGAAAAAATAACTGAATCTTTCACCGGTATACCTCTTTGAACAAGATGTAACTAGTAAAACTAGACGAAACTAGATGCTCATGAAGGAAGACTTACTAGATCTCAGCTAAGACTGCTCATAGTTCATAATATGCCACTATAGGAGAATTAATATGCTTGTAAAGAGGCAAGCAAGATAATATAAGAGACTGCTGATATTAGGTGTAATGTTAATTACGTCAGCACCAGCACTCTTATTTTATTTAAACACTTCTCCAACTTTATCCGCCGAACCCATTATTTATNTTGATATTGATTTATTTTTAATATCATTATTACTGTGACATTGAATCTATATCGTTATTTTTCTCTACTTACTAGCCCTGAACACAATTTGAAGCCCACCTCTATCATTGAAATAGTAACCCAGGTTGACATCAATTACCAAGAATAAAAAGTAAATATAATGATAAATTCATACCTTAAAAACATGGGAGCTTCTCCTATCCAACTGGCTTGAATATCAGGCAATTTTCCTAGTACAGTTGTATTTCTGTAACTATAGAAGAAAATATAAAAATTAGATGTTTTGTAATTCACTTATTAGGTTTTAAATTATGGGATAAACATTTAAAAATTTAAAATAGTTAAATCTTAAGACAATCATGGTTGTAAGGTGTCAAGCCAATACCAAAAAAGATAGAAAAATTGTAGTTTATCTTGTCTATTATCCGAAACATTCAACAACCAAAATCATAATTCCGTTGATATCTTGGGTGCGGATGCTTTGGGCTTTGGGTGAAAACAATACTTTTTCTTCATTCAGGAAAGGCAAAGTAATAAAGTTAAGGCATTAGCGCAGTAATAGATATTGATGTTTAAGATAGATGATGTGGATGATATGTGGTATGTGGTGTGTGTGTGTTAGATGATATTTAACATGAGTAAATTTCTGGATATAAACCTAAAATAGATACAAAGTAAAAACTGTCAAAAGTGAAAAAATAATGGAGTATAAAAATAGATTAAGGAGACTAGCGAAATAATATAGATATTGTATTTTTTAGTCAGTAATTTCCTAGGTATAAACCTAAAATAGATTTTTTTTTAAAAAAATAAAGCATACCTTTGTAAAATGTGAACGTTTTCTCTCATGGCTTGAATATCAATCTTGTTAAATGGTATATTTATCTTCCTGCAATTTAAAAAACATCAACAACAGAATATAAATGTTTATGATTCATAAATTATTTTATCTACTCACGCCAGCAAAATTAAGCATTGTTGTACTGTTTTCAGTCTGCAAAATGTAATTTTTCTTGATTCTTTTGAATAAAGTGTCACTAAAATATTAAAGTGTCAGCAAAAGTTCAAAGTGCCAGCAAAATAACAAACAGGCTGTCACATTTTAAGAAAATTTTACTACAAAAAGGTTACTTCATCGCAGGTTATAAACACTCCCACATTGTTTATTTTTATATATTTAAGCGTAATATTCTGCTAAATAGTTATATATTTTTTGAAAATAACTTAAATAATTATAGTGA
>KZ651336.1:532533-552713 GCA_001010745.2 Gerris buenoi
GCCCCCCCCCCCCCCCCCTTGTATCCCCGCCTAGCCCCGTACATCCTAAAGAAGAGTCTAAAAAATGCTACAATCACTAGTTTAAAATTATTTTAATAAATATAATATACGTACTTTGTGATTTGAAGATCCTTAGTCTTCAGAATTACTTTCTTAATTCTTCGTTCTTCGTTCTGTATCTTATTTTTCTTCAGGATATCTTGTTTCTTTTTTTTCAATTCATTAGAACCTTGGGACTGGCAATTTGAAGAATGTCCGCTACTGTTTTTCGTTACTGAAGATACACTAGATGACGTATTAATAATTTTCAAAGGTTCCTTTTCTATGTTATTGTCATATTTACTTTCCGGTAAACTCGTGCCTTTCTTGTTATCATCAATTGTACGATTTAACGAAGAAATATTTGAAAAGGTCTTACTCTGGCTCTTTAACTCTTCTAAATTCTTAATCTCACTTAAAACTTCTTCTTTTGAACTCTTTAGGTTTGAGTCGTTTATACCGCTCGTTGATGTAGCATTCTGTTGGTTTTCTTTGGAATTATGTTTTAACGCAGGGTTTATTTGAGTGTCCTCATAATAAAGGTCATCATTTTTATCCTTGCAAATATCTTTGTCACAATTGTTAAATGACACCTCAACATTGAATTGATCAGAGCTTATTGGACAAGTTACCGCAGACACAACATTAAAGGTGCCTTGGACAACTTCTCCCTTATGGATAATATCTTGTTGGATATGAATGGTTTTATTTTGGACAAAATCTACTTTATGAATTGAATTCTTGACATGATCTACCTTGATGATATCTCGTCCGTTAACCACCTTATTAATAGCGTCTCGTACATGATCTACCTTATTAATTATTTCTTGGACATAATCTTCCTTATGAATGGTACCTTGCGCTTGATCTTCATTGTGAATGAAATCGTCGACATAATTTTCTTTATTGACATGATCATCCTTATGAATAAGATCTTGAATATTATCTTTCTTGTGAAGAATATTTTGTACATGATCCACGACTATTAATTTTGACGACTCCAGATTATTTTCTTCACAACTCATTTGCGAGTTATTGTTATTATAGCCAGATATCTTTAAAGGAGATGGTTTAGATTTAATATTCATTTCAATAGCCTCTCTTTTCTTAAGGTAATTTGTAACATTTTCTTCGTCAGCTTTAGGTTGAGAAGTGCGTACACACGTCACGTTAGATGTCACGAAGCTACAGTCATCAGGAATAATGGTCTCTAAAGTTTTCTTTTTGTGAACATCAAAATCAATTTTCGACAAAGAAGCCTCCATTTTGTCATACAGAACTTTTAAAACTGGATCTTCTTGAATAATCCGTTCAATCTCATTCAAATTATATCTAATGGATGTATCGGAGCAACTTTCTTTTGGGTTGTTCTTCAATTCCTGCATTTTGCTCATGTTATCTTTAGAGTGATCGATACTCATTAATAGAGCGCATTCATCTTTGATTTCTATAGGTATGTCTATTATTTCATTTTCTTCAGTACTCTTTTCACGATAAAACTCATTCATGCTTTTAATTTCCAGATTATTTTTCGTTGGATCATTATTTTTCATGAGATTATCTTCAGTTTCAGAACGAGGTCGGGAATTCATTTTTAATAAACCTTGCTTCAATTTGTTTTCTGTAAATGACTTTTCTTCTTTTTCTAAATTATTTATTGTATGTTGATTGTAAACTTGGCTGAATTCATCTGGTTGCAACAAGTCAGGGATTTCTATCGTACTTTCATTATTTTCAAAATCCTTTAAACTATCCTTTACGGATTCTTGATCAGAACAAATTAATGACGCTTCTAAATCCAGTAAAGGTACTCGAGCTTCATCAGTAATTTCATTAAGACTAATTTCATCTAGTTGCCTTTCCTTAGAATCTGTTAAATTAAGCTCGTTTTGTTTCGCATTTCCACAATGTTCTTTAAAGAAACAAGTTTTAGATTTTCTAGTTGCTATTTCTTCTGCAGATAACAACCTCGAAATTCGTTTAGAATTTTTTTCGGGTATATTATTGTTTTCGTTTATTTTCGAGTTAACAAAATAATTCTTTTTTAATGCCTCTTCCTTGATTTGAATTAACTGTTTTACTTTATTTGCCACTCTTTTAACATTTTTCTTAGTGTCATTAAATCTACTTTTCTTCTTTTGTTTGGGGATTACCGTAGATTGGAGATAGTTTATAGTTCTCTCAAGAATATCTTTAAATGTCTGATTTTTACTTGTACTCCCTTGGCATTGTTTCGTCGTTTGGTCTTCAGAAATATCACTTTTCAATAGATGTTGCGTGGTATCTTTCTCTTTCAAAGGATGAGAAATATCTTGGAATTGGGTGTTAATTTTCCTTTCTTCAATATCCTTTCTTGTCTGACATTGAACCGATGTTTCTTTGTTATCATGACTAGTCTTTACTTCTTGTTTTAGTAAACCTTTTGGTAGGGCTTCATTTGACACCGAAATAGGAGTAACTTTAAATAAACTTTTTTTATTCGATGTGATATTTTTTCCGTAAACATTTTCTTCTGTCCCGGAGTTATGGAAAACCTCAAATCTTTTTATTTTTGATTTCTCTTTGTTAATCATTAATTGAGGCGGCATCTTTAAAATTGGTTCTTGGAAATTGGATGAAGTCTCGTATTCATGAAACGATTTTTTAGATTCAGTTTTAGTAGGTTTGGTAATTTTTTGAGTTTTATTTAGTGTAATTAATTCTGTTCTCGGATCCTTCTTCCCGGTTGGCACAATCTTATCTTCAGGTTTAAAATAATTTGTTTCTTGATGTGGTGTCGAAGAAGAACCTTCTTTTGGCTGACCTATATTCCGGACTTGTTCTTTTTTTTCGCATGTGTTACTGTGGTAAACCTTGGCTGTATAAGGCATAAAGTTTCTATCTCTCGGTGTTAAATTTGATTTAACGTTATGGTTCTTTCTATATTCCGAAAAATCATTTGATCCAAGTGCTACTTGAAGGGGCTTACTCAAATGATTGGATCGGATATCTTTTCGTCCATTAAATTGTTTTTCTACTGCTTCCTTTCTAGTAATTTCTTTAAAAAAATTCCTATTTTCCGAAGCATTTTTATATTTAATATTCTGTTTAGAAACTGTAGCTGTTGATTTTGATTTTGTTGAGTCATTATAATTATATTCAGTTTTCGCATTTGCATTATCTTTTGTTCTAAGATGATCACGTTCCTGCCTGAAACTATCCTTTTGATTCTTCTTTGGATCTGCTTTGTTGAAGCATCGCTTCTTATCATTCATTTCCATACAAAATTTAGTTCGGTCATTCATCATATGAACTGTGCCATTATTAGCCTTACGTGGTAAATTATTCTGCCTAGACCTGTCATGCCAATCTCTCGAAGTAGAATGCTTTTTAATTTGTTTTTCTGTAAAACTTTCAGTCTTCTTTGAAATAACTTCTTCTTGTCTATAATTCCCTTCACAATCACGATGTCTTGAATAGGAGGACTTGTAAATCCGTTTACATGAAGCATCCACATTAGATCTTCCAGGCATATTTTCTTCTAGCCTAGACTTCTCATCACAATTTCTTAAACTAAACATTTTTTTATCTCTATTCATTTTTTAATTTATTAATGCTCAACTATACTTGTCGTTAATTACATTTTTAATACAAATATCTTCAGATATTAATTATTACCCAAAGCAATGAGTCCTTTTCACGCGTGTACTAAAAATTCACTGGCAGCCTCTCTAAAAATTAAATTAAAACTTATCATAAACAGAGGATGCCTAATCTAATCAGAAGTTCCTACTCCTACATTCTGTTGAAATTATCTATTAAATTATAAAAATACATGCAACAATTGAGAATACTTGGTACTGTTAATTAATATTGTATATTTAATTCAGTTAGAAAAAAGTTACAAATAGAAATAATTGAAAACTTGATCTTGAATAGCTCCAAAATATTTCATTAGACAAATGTTTATTAATTTTAGCTTTAGAAATCAATTAATTATTCAAATAATTAAAATTAATTAATCAGTAAAGACTAAGAAATACGATTTAGTATAGTAAAAAAAAGAAGATAAGAAAAGTATCGTATCTGTTACCTCAATGAAGTGCAGGGTGCGACTGAGCACATATTAATGAATCTTAATTCTTGTCTACCCCTTAGATTTTTAATGCGATGAAAATAAAAGCCGAAGGAATATGAGCATGATGTTTCTAAATATAAAACTGATTATATACTGCAAGTAAAGAAATGCCTTTAGAACCAGATGGTCTAGAAAAGGAAGATAAAAAAAAATAAAAGTGCTGAGTTGATCAAGTGTCAAAGACTGAGAAACATATTTTGCTTACTCTGTTTTTTAGTGGTTCTGCTTTCTGGTTAGAGTATAACTTGCTTATTAGATGTTAAAAAAACAAGTTATATATTACACACAGCAGTTCTTAAAGTATAGAAGATGGTGTTTGTCTATTTGATTATTTAAACCTCAAATTCTCCTATATCTCTACAACCGAAGAAGGACTTAGATATATGGATGTGACAGCCTCCACAATGAAATAAGATCTATTTATTTGTAAAGTAGCTGATCCCTCCTGTAAAAATAAAATATTGTTGTTGTTAAAAAAAATTGTTATGCCGACCAAGACATAAAGATATAAAGAGAAAAAAGATTAACAAACAAAACTTTCTCTATATATTGTACATGATTACAATTTACAACTCTATACATTGTAAATTGTAGTATATTATATAAAATATTGAAAAATGCTTGACAATTTACAAATAAATGCAATTTTTAAACATGTTTTTATACAGGGCTGAGAGTTTGTCACGTAAGTACATGCAACACATGGTGAAAACGGGGCAGTTGGAAATAGTAACAGGTGCCTGGGTAATGCCTGACGAAGCTACTACGACAGTCTTCGCACTTTTAGACCAACTTATAGAAGGTACCTAATTTAAGGTAACTAACCTAAATAAAAACTTATTTAATTTCAACGATTGTTATTATCTAGCTTAGGCATGAATTGTTTGAAATCTTTAAACACTTTAGGCTAGGCGCATACATACATTTTGTAACCACTCGACTATTTAGTTGTACGTCAAAATGCTATAGGACTCACTGGGGGAGCGCATACTATCGACACGATATTTACTCGATTAAAAAACAAAAAGCAGTACTTCTTTAGATGGTTACTCCCCTATGATTTTATTTTAATTTTATTTTATTTTTATTTTGTTTTTAGAATATAAATGACTTGGACTAAATAACAACTATTAAGGCAAAGGGGTGCTTAGTCCATTGTACTTTAGGACATTAATATCACACCTATGTTTTTATAGGGGAGTAACAGTCTAAAGAAGAATACTCCAAACACCTTCTTCAGATGGTTACTCCCCTTTGTTTTCTTAATAAGGGGAGTAATAATCTAAAGAAGTGCCCAAAAAGCTTCATAGATCGTCTTTTGACCAACTGTCGGTCAACAGCTATATGTACATTTGCATTGCCGTGTATTGGAGTGCGCATACACTTAACAAATCAGCGACCCTTCAGTGTAGTTTTAAAATTCGGAAGGAAAATACGAAAATATGGTGGATTTTATTGAGAGTATAGAAAAGAGGCCAGAGCTATACTACTTAAAATCTCTAAAAGAGTATTCAGATATTTATATATATAGGGGAGACTTGCCCAGTATCGGACACTGCCCAGTATCGGACAGAGCGTGTTTCCAATTAACTGGGCTAGGTGGCAGGCAGATGAACTATTGCCATGCAAGCCCTTTATCACTCAAGGTCACGGTACAGTTCTCATTCGTTTTCTGCCAAAGTTGTCTAAACAGTGAGTAGGAATGTGCTTTTGTCGCGTCGGCGGCTTCCCGGCCTAAAAGTTCACCTTCTGGTTTGCAATACTAAGTGGGTAGGATGTATTTAATTATTTTTTGTGGTAATACTACTTATGTGATCGAAAATTACAAATATATTACTACTAAAGTAATCGAAAATTTCATAATATAGCCAAAAAAATGACTGATTATTATTATAATTAATGACATACATAAGTGTCCGGTACTGGGCAAAGGTTTTTTTCCATAGCCACTTTTGGACATTTTTTTATTTGATGTTTTTAACTATTTGTTTTTGCAAAATCATAATTTTTGAGTAATAAATAAACAGTTGTACTTTTCAATTGTTGTGTTTTTTTATTTCTTACATGTATTTAAAAAAAAAAAAATCCCAAAACACCTAAGGTGTCCGGTACTGGTCAAGTCTTCCCTATATAAAAAAAAAAACTGAGGAGGTGTGCTTGGAAGTGGTAAATGGCTGGGCGAAATAGGAAGAAAATTGGTATAATTTATTCGTAAAATAACTTAGTCTTCGCCACTGGTCCATTCCGAGGACATATTTTGTACCAAATAGTATTAACAAATTATTATTAATATAATAATATAACAAGGGTAATAACATACTAACAAGAGTAAGAAGAAGTAAAATGTATATTTAACATTGTTAAATATACATTTTATGTATATTTATTGGTATTGGTAAATATAAGGTATTGTTAAATATACCTTCTAATGTATAATTAACATTGTTGTTATATTAGCTAATTTCACAGGCTTCGAGTTGTTTTGTTTTTTTAAATAATGTTTTATTGGGCTGTATATTGTATATATTATTCAATAGATGTATATATTATATTGAGAGCGCCTCTCTCGTGGCGAAAGCTGTAGAGGGCTCATAAAAATGTCTGTAAATATATAAATAAATAAATAAAAATATACATACGATCAATTTTCTTTTTGATATTTTGTACGGCCTAGCACACGAATGATGGAATATCTTATTAGAAATTGATTGATAATATGCACTGCACACTCTTAATAACTAAAAAGTTTAGTACAGGAGAAATCGGGAAGTTTAATTGATTGCGACTCAATATTTAAGGCTCTACCGTCCTTTGAGGTTAGGAAAAACAGTAAAATTCAAATAACTCTGCTTCTAAGTAAGATATAAAAAATCTAATCACAGGCTTCATTCCTAATTTTAATTCTGCACAATTTAAGCCCTATTTCAACTTCCTATGATAAATACTACAGGCACCATTTTAATACAACGATAAAACCCGTTGTATCAAAATGGCGCCTGTACTATTCATAATAGGAAGTTGAAACAGGGCTTAAATTGTGCAGAATTAAAATTAGATATGAAGCCTGTGATTAGATTTTTTATATCTTGCTTAGAAGCAGAGTTATTTGAATTTTACTGTTTTTCCTAACCTCAAAGGGCGGTAGAGCCTTAAGTCGCGGTACAATCAAGTGTATGCGCCTAGCTCTAATTTAGTATTATTGTTAAGGGTTGCACAAAATTATTTCTAGACAAAAAAAGTAACTATTTTGGATTTTTCGTCAGGTCTTTCCTTGTAATGCAACAGATATCCAATATTGAATAGTTGACACAATGACCACAATACCTTAAAGACCGAGTTTTTACTTGCCAAATACAAAGACTGTTATTCTTGAAAGTACCTTCAAGGATATAAAGCAACTTTCTTTTGAATCAAATCTACATCATCACTATGTTTAACACCGTTAATAATAAAAAAAAGCGTCTTATGGGATATTAGGCAGCGTGGTGTTAATTATAATCAACATAAAGACATTGTGTTACACCCAATATTGTGTTAAATGATTCAAGGCAATTCAAATCCAAATTGAAGAAGGTTTTAACTTTGTTGAGAACGTTTCAAAACTATATATTTTCTTTCATCATCTTGCACAGGTAGTTGGAATTTGAAAAACCGTAAGTCTATAGATTATTTTAGAGTTTGACGATAATCATTTTGACTCTTTACATGAATAAAAAGACCTTCTTCATTAACAAACTAATCTTTTATGTTAAGATTAAGTTCTCCTCTGCTTTGTATATTCTAAAATTATCTTTGAGCAAATTTGTTTATGAAGCATACAATTTTAATTTAAACTTTTTGACAGAAAACACCACCCATATTGACTAATGAGAACGTTAACATTTCAAATTGGAGGATTAAACTGGTTCAAAGGAAACCAAAAAGGTCACAGAAGGTACATCACCCTTTAATAAATGGCTAATTAAGAGCACTGTCAAAGCGTTGAAGTTAAGCGGTGGAAGTCAAGACATTTCTAATTAAAGCAACCTAATTAAACTAAAGAAATGAATCAACCGAACACAAACTGAACCGTTTAAATACTAGTAAAAGATAGTCCTTTTCACTTGGTTGCATTTAAACTTATAAATAACGTTGGCCACCAATTTCATTCACCATATTCTATATTAAAATAAGTAAACCTATACTCTCGTAGTGGTGAAATTAATAAAAAAAAAAGTTTGCCATATACTGTGGCACATAGCTCACTCGCGTTCTACCATGTACATTATTGCTGTTATGCTTTAACAACCCATAATTGTTTCCCCCTTTTTCAAATTATCTATCAAAATTGAGAGATATTTACACGAATAAAAGTATCAATTTATTAATATATATTGCGCGCAGGCGATTAAAATTAATCTGGGGCAATCTGCAGGCTACTTTCGACAAACCAACCAAATTTCCTAGTTTGGACAGTTTCCACAAGTAATTTTTCAAGATTTGTTGGTTCGCAAAAATTGAGCGACAAACATGAGATTAAAAATGTCCCCTGATGTCTGAAACATATTTCTGTCTTGGAATATTTAAAATCAGAGATACAAAATTTACGTTTTTCAGAACGATCACATAGCTTCAGTTACCTTTGGTAAGCAAAATCAAATAAATATAACGAACTATAAATCAGAAGTGGCTCGCATTCATTCGCTTAACAATAACAATTAAATTTAAATCATACTTGGTTTACCATTCAAATGATGGATTCCATTCAATATGGAATGTTAAACCTTTGTTTATATTTATTTTTCTTTCTTCTTTCTGGATTCCACTCAATATGGAATGTTGAACCTTTCTTTATATTTTTTCTTCTTTATTTCATCTAATTCATTTAAAACTAGATAAGTAGAACAGGGATCATGAATGAAATCAACCATATCTAAAAATAAGTCTGAAACAAAAGCAATAAATGATAAATTAATATAATATATAAGGAACAAAACAATCTGTTTGTAACGAAAATGTATTGATCATATAAAATGATACCTGATCTTAACTAATATGGAGTTATTATTGGTACAAGGTATACATTATTTAGTATATACATCACTGACATTTTAGTAACATTGAAACTAAGTTTACCCTATTTCTTAACGATAACTAAATCTATTTTAAAACCCTTGGTTTGAGGTGGTTATTTCAGGTATCCAAACCTTTTAAATTAAATTATTATAGAGATATTTTTTGTATTATGATCCCTAATTAATTTTGTAATTTATAGGGGATCTAAACAAATTTCCATAAAAAATAAAAACATAGGTCGAGTATAACAAATTTCTAAAGAAGTAAGTTTAATGTATAACCATATTGGCAAATTCTGCTTCCGTCCCTTATAAATTCACAAGAGAAATTCTCTTGGGAATCCCATCTTTCACCAGGGGAGAAATGAAGCCTATCAACTAATCCCAGATTATATTGTTCGAAACTCCAAAGCTTAGAACAGTTGGCATCTTACATAAACTTCCTTTCCCTCCTATTTTCAATACAGGCTAAGAAACTATCTTCAATATATAGTATTTTAAAACTTCACATTATTACATTATTATTGAAATTTTATTAAGGTCATCAATGGGTGTATTCTAAGCTGGGTGTTCAAGTGGAAACATCCTGGTCAATTGATCAATTCGGTGTCGGATCAACTTGGCCTTACATCTTATCTCAGAGTGGAGTGAAGTTGACATTGGCACAACGAGTACACTGGGCCTGGAAAAGGCATCTAGCCAAGAAGAGAACTCTTGATATGGTACAATCGTGTGGTTTGTATTTTATTATTGAACAATTGGTTCATTTCTGAATCATTATGATATTAGGACTCTTTGTCTGAGACATAATGACAGTGATCCACCAAGTTGTCTCAACAGAAAAAGCTTGCGTTGAAAGAGAGCAGCTGTATAATTTTAAAAACCATATAATAAAAAAAACTGTGATGACTAAATGACATAAAAAACGTGATTCCAGGAGTAAGGCGGGCAGCTAAAGCGGCCCGCACACGGTCAATAGTATTGTCAAAATACAAAAGTATTGTCAATACTATTGACCGTGTGTGGAGGTAGATACATAGATAGATTTTCTGAAATATACTCCTCCAAAAAGCAAAAGCTTGAGCTTGGAGGAGGAGTTCACCCGTATCTGCAAGTAGCTTACAATTGTTGATACAGAAAGGTGGTATTAATATAAAAAACAGTATTGCTGAAAATTTGTTATTGAATTGCATATTGACAATAGTATTTTTACTACGTTTTTACTAGCTTGCTTTCTTGTTTATTTGTTTGTTTGTCCAGTACAAATCTTGCAATCGATTTTTAACTAACTTACCGAGTAGCTAGACTATTGAAACTCTTAGAATACCTCAGATACACGATGACAATGCATTATTTTAATACTTTTAGCCCTCTTTCAGCAAAATTTAATTCGTTTTTAGCAAATTGTGCTGTATGGAAACATAGTTCAAAAAAATCCGCACGTGATTTTATTTGTTTTGATAGGTCCCATATTTACAATCTTCATTTTGACAGGTTTCAAATGTATGACAGAAAATTTAAAAACGAAGTATATAAAGAGTTCTTTTTATCTTGCAATTATTAATAATATTATTGACAATAATATTGATCGTGTGCGGGGGCTTAAAACAAAGAATTCATTTAATAATCATTAATTTTTTAATTAATTTTATCACAGATTGCTAAAATCTATAGCTAAATCGGCATTTGTTTAGATGTTCTGGATCCAAAGAATACAAAAGATATGATAACTAATATGAAAGATATGATAACTACTAAAATGGAGATTTTGAGGTTTTTATTATATTGGCCTTGGGAGGCTTATCTGCAAGTACATGCGAGATCTCGTAAGTGAAAAAAATCCCTTCATATAGAAAAGGGGCAGTCGTGACATCTCGTATCAGATTCGAAAACTATTTGTTATGAGATAGCTTGTAACTATACCTCATATGTGTTTCTGGTATATGTGTTTTGGTGAAGGTTACTTGTGACACCTCATAACTGAGCTCCTAATTCGTAATTAGACCTCGTATGCGTGATCACTTTATTGAAGAAATGGCATAGTGAGAACTCGTAACTACATTATTTTATTAACTGTTATAATTTGACAGTAAGCAATGTTTAAGAAGGAGGGTTACATGTTATACAAATTTATAAAACACGTAAAAACTTAGTTAAAGTAAATTTATTTTTTTAAACAGTTTTTTGTTCCTTCTGTAAACCTGACATTTTGAAAATACGAGATATCACTTCTTAGCCATTGATTTTGTTGGTGAATTCATGCAACAAAGGACAAAATGACACATTTGCATTAAAGAAGGGGATCATGATTGATAAATCAAAAACAGTGATCTCTTTATACTTTTAGCATTAAGAATGATTTAATACATTTTATCAATGCCTTAATAATAATGAGGCTGAGGCATTAATAAGATGTATGTTCCAATCCTTAACTTGTTAAGAAATCGGAATTTATAAAGTCATTCTACTACATTTCACTCTCAAACTGATATCTTGTAATGCACTTCTTGATTTAGGTGTGGAAAAAAGACGATGAGGATTGCTCTGGAGATATTAGGCTGAGGGTCCAGCCAACAACCAGCTACTCGGTTACATCGAGCTGCGGACCAGACAAGAATATCTGTTCTCAGTTCGATTTCAACCCGGACATTAGCCAGGCTTTTCCTATCAAATTCCAAAACATTCGCCAAAGAGTAGAAGTAGTTATTCTTATTATTCAAATATTAAATTTGGCTTTTTAATTATAAAATGACTGATCAAATACGTTTAATAATATTAATTCAAACTATTTGACAGCATTGAATAACTGCTATACTAGTCATTTTAGACAATAAAATCATTTGGCTCACTGAAGCACGAGTAGACTTTTCGTTCCCGTTATTTTACAGTCCACACTGAGCGCGAGCTGAGAACTAGGCTGGCATCAGCATAGGCTGTTGAGCAACTCAGTCCACCTGAGGCCAACCTGATTATATTATTTTAAATTTTATTTTCAGTGTCAATTTAATTTTTAGTTTGATTATAATCCTTGTATTTAATTGACTGTAAATATACTTTTATTATTCTAACTTAATTAACGGGTTAAAAACGGCACGACCCATACTGGTGACCCCGATGTGATTGAATATTATATTACTTCATGTCTCAATCCGTATGGTCTTATTTTGTTGATGTCTAGTACGCAGTAGAGAGGATTCTTTATATTTGGTACTGTGGTAAGCCGAAGCTTTAAGGATGTAGTTGCTTGTAGCAACTTCTTCAGTTCTTTATCTTTTTCTTGCTGTTTCGCTATTTCCTCATATTCGATGGTAGAAGGTGTTATTATCATTTTGTCAGAGTGTCTGCAACTATGTTGTTTTTTTCGGTAATTCATGGGTATCTATAGAAAATTGTGAGATAAGATTAAGGTATCTGAGCTGGTCAATACTTTGATTAAAATTTGCCCCCTTCTTTCGCTAAAAAGAGAGAAATTGAGAGAACATTTCTCCTTTAAAATTCTTTTACAACATTTTTTAAAGGGTGTGTTTATTATTTAGTGAACATGAGATATTTAAAGAAAATATTCTGTATATTCTCTCTTTTACTAAAAGAATGAATTAAAGTTTCAATATTTGTTATTTCAGACTCTCATGGGTCAATATGGAAGATTGGGATCTGTTTCGGAAAACAACGTGGCTTTGGTCACACTTGGAACGGATTTTAGATTTGAGAACCATTCTGAATGGGTGTCACAATATTTTAATTACAAGGCAATCATGGAGTACATTAACAGCAATTTTGACCTATACCACACGAGAATGCATTTTTCAACTTTAAAAGACTACATGCTACAGGTAGAGTATAATATGTAAAAACAGAAGATTCATGAAGATTAAAAACTGCAAGTTGTTGCTGATTATCTTATGACCCACCAAAAAATAGTGGATTGAGAAACCCATAGGACTACTAAATATATATNTTTACTGAAATTTGGCAAACTGTAGCTCATGCCGTTTTGGCAAAATTACAGGCTCAAACAAAAATAATGTTTTTTTTTATATATATATATATATATATATATATATTTATATATCGAATGAGGATATCCCTACCGTCGATACTTGCTTGATCTGGAGATCACTGGACCGGTTTCGGCTAAACGCCATCTTCAGCAGAGTAGAGGTCTCTCGTAGCACTAAACACACTCATCGAGTCTACATGAGAGAATGAAGTTCCTTCTCATCAGGATGATTTTAAATTATAAGCCATACTAAGGTTAGGGTTTATTTATTTATTTTTTTTTAGAGTCCATAATGCTAGCGGGCAACGTAAAATCAACAGGTAATGTTACCCAAGTTAAAACCATCAGTTGATAAATTGTTTAAGTTAGAAAAAGTACCGTAGCTCTGGCAGCTTCACTTATACGTTTATTTTGTATTAAATAAAAACTCTTATTCAGTCCTTTAATTTCAAATGTAAAAACAAGCAGTTGTGGCAGCAATATTATATATATATATGTGTGTGTGTGTGTGTGTGTGTGTGTATTTATGGGAGACCTTGTTTTTACCTTCATTAATGACTCAAATTTTCAGGTACTATTTATAAACTAACATTTTTTTTTTTTTTTTTTTTTTTAGACAAGGGCTCCCGATGTATCATTTATCGGTGATTTCTTCGTATATAGCGATTTGGGGCCCGACAATATAGTGCAAGGTGACTACTGGAGCGGTTATTTTAGTACAAGGCCCTACTGGAAGCTTTTAGGTAGAAAATTGGAAAGCGTACTTCGCACGGCAGAAATCATTTATTCCTTTTGCCATGTCAAGAAATTAAAATGCACTCCTTCAGACATCGTTAGCCAAGAAATGGAATCGGCCTACAGTAAACTAGTTTACGCACGCAGAGCCTTGGGTCTTTTTCAACACCATGATGCTATCACTGGGACTTCCACCGCAAAAGTCATGACTGATTTTGAGAGAAAGTTAAAAAGAGCGATACGATACACAAAACAAGTGGAAGCTCTAGGTGTCTCTTTAATAGCGACCTCTTTTCAAGAACCTGCCGGATTTACCCGAGTTTCAAGAGATAGAGTAATTAATAAATTTCCAGCAATTGTTAGTATTTTCAATTCTTTAATGGCAACGAGAGTTGAGGTTATTTCCTTACGAGTATCTCGAACGGATTTGTCGGTTTTCGATAGTCGTACAGGTTTGTTCGTCCCCCATCAAATTAATTTTTGCAATTTGTCCGAAGATTTTGAACTTGTGTTTCTCCCTACTCTGTATGCTCTAACTCTCTCTAATTTTATCATATCAGTTGAAACCACAGGCGTTCAAAAACTATCGAAAGTATACAAATTAGTGCAGCAGGAAGCTAATTTTAGTTTTACTATAAAGACAAGTCGTCAATCACTTATCTTCAACAGTGATTCTGGGATGCTGACTGGAATACTCAGCGCTGAAGGAGACCACGTACTTGTTGATGTCGCTGTCAAAGCATACGAATCTGATCCTACGAGAAGTGGCGCCTATCTGTTTCGTCCTAAGCCAGGAACACTCAAGTTAAACACAACAATTACTTCCAAAAATATATATGTCTTAGAAGGTCCTTTATACAAGGACGTCGTCACGAACTATGGGGATACATTCAGTATTCGAACTCGGGCTTATGAATACGGAAACTTGGCAAACGTTGTCGAAATTACCACGGTGACTGATTTCGGCCCTAAAATTGAGAACATTAATTTAGAAATATTTCTCAAGGTTACGACTGATATGAAGTACACACAGTTTTACACTGATGTTAACGGCTTTAATTATAGAGAAAGGATAACTCTTGATGCCTTGGAAGTCGGAGGGAATTATTATCCAATGACGGAAGAAGTGTACCTGGATAACGAAGAATCGCGGTTGACAATCCTTGCAGACCATTCCCATGGCGTAGCTAGTCTCATTCCGGGAGAAATCGAAATCATGCTAGATAGAAGGATACTGTTAGACGATCTTCGAGGAATGGGGGAAGGAGTTTTCGATGAAAGAAGAGGCAAATCTCGGTTTCTACTGTATTTTTCGGATCCAACTTCAGCTAAAGAGAAAAGCCATTTATTAGCTCTTCAGCTAAATAACGAAGCACCAGCCTTTATCCCAAGGGAAGGTTTAAATGCGGAGCCACATACTTTGGTTTCTCAGCAGCTTCCTCCCAACATTCACATCCTTAACATCAAGACACTTCCAAATAAAGACGGCACTGCCTCCAACGCTCTCCTAATGATACTTTTTCGTAAATACAGTTTACCATCTTACTCATCTACTAACGCGTTCTATAATAATACCGTCTTCAACGAGTTAAGCCCTCAAATAATATCCAGAACCCTACTAACAGGAGTAGGCGAATTCGAATCCTATATCGGCCTTAACGAAGTGCAAATAAAACCATTCAGCTTAAATGCATTAAAACTATTTTTCTAAATAAATGCAAATATGCCATATAATAAAATCTATCAATTTACTAATTTGATTTCTTAAAAGATGTATTCTTTATATGAGAAATAATAAATATGCAAAATAAAATTGAAATTGAAAAAGGGTTCAAAATGAGCAGGAGGATACGCTCTTGATTATTTGATCCAACAAATGCATCCTTACAGTAGTGATGCATTAAGAACTCACGTAGAATTGTACTCCTATAGATGGGCCATAATAAGTTTTCAATATGACTACCACGATTATTATTCCGTGAAAGCCTGACAAATTCCAAAAAAGCTTTATAACTATTTCATGTAAGATGCTATATAATTATAATAACAGTATATTTTTCTTGTATTAATGATTATATTATTTTTTTTATTTTAAGGTTTTTGCAGGCTTGCTTCACTCGCCTTATTATGTATAGCAATTTGTAGATTACCTTCTTTAATAAAGTTTACCTGTAGTTTAAATTTGGAGACGACTTTTGGACACATTTCCAGACCGTAGGTCGTAGGCCTAATCTGTTTTAAGAGTATATTATTACATAATTTCAACCTTCCAACTTGGACCTACGACCTATGATTCAGTAACTAGGTCTAGTAATTTCACTTCGTTTTTGTTCTTCAATTCTGTCAATGATAAGGCAAGGCCAAGGGACTGAATCATATTGAGGAATAACAGCTCGGTTAACAATGACTGCGAGTCAGGTATAATTTTGCTTTATTGATCGAGGTTTTAGTTGGGTGAACCGGCCGGCCGAATTTAGTTACAATAGATAGCTAGTCAAGTATCTAACTGCAGCTAAATTTATCAGAAATCAATAGTAGCTTACATTGAGAATTCAATCTCAGTGTTTTTATACTATTGAAGTAGGTATTACAAACTCCTGGTTGGGACAACCAATTAAAACTAATTAGCAACCCTTTCCAACTCCAATGCTACAGACCTTCCCCCTTCCTTCCGGTCTCCTTGACAACCATACCCCACAAACTGCCAGGAATCCAGGCTAACACGATAACCCACACACTACAAAACACTGCAACTACACAGCGGTCAGCTGTATCAGATTATTCAAGATTTTTAAATTTTTCCGTTTGATTTTGATACCAATTGATTTCAAAGTCATGGAGTGTGCATACATGTAATATTAATACAATGTTGCAAGTATTTTATTCCATGCTTAGTAGTACGGTCGAAAGCATAGAGATGTATTTATAGACTCAAAAATGAAAAGCCAATCAAAATAAATGTTAATAAAATCCTTTGATGATTTAATTCCAGGTAAAATTTATATTAATTTTCGTTTAGGCTAACACAAGCCCTTAATTCATATTGCTTCACAATGCTGCTCGTATTTTTTACTTGCGAGCAGTTTAGAAAGCTTTTAACCGTTTGATGCAGAGATAATATTTATATATATTACTGTACATGTAGATTGATTGATTCTGGGCTTTTCAATCAATTNCAGTAGTCACAATGTTTGTCCTTGTTCTAATTCTGCCTTCTGCATGTAGGTTATTGTAACGACTCGACTTAAGTGTAGCGAGTAACGAGGACTAAAGGTGAATACAGATTATTCTGACGTAACGTGTTCCCACGTCATGTCAGATACTGTGAGACCATGTCAGACATGAGGTGGTGTTCACATTGTTCTGACGTCAGACACATGACAGAACAGACTCGAGCTTGTTCGCCTTCCCGACAATTGGTTTTGAGCCTGCAATCATGAATGTACTCCCTGTTTTTGACATGAGCTATTTGCTCATTAGAAATAAATTTTTCCCTATTCAACTTCATACTCAGTAAACTTTCAGAATGAATGTATAAAATGATAAAAGCTCAAACCAAATTAATTGAACTGCATTGAAATCTAAAATGATTTCTGTTGTAAAAAGGATTGAAGGATTTATAAATTGCAACGTGTCAGTGATGAAAGAATTAATTTGCAGGATTATACAGTCTAAATCTGCTTTTTGTTACCCCAATATTTGTTTTACGCGCTAACTCTGATGAGGATTAGGATGCTTTTATTCGATGTAGATACAGGAGGGAAAATGGCTAGCATTTTTATTAGTCTACATTTATACATATCGACCCTTCGAACATTGGGGGGAGGGGGGTGAGAGGGAATAGATTTATTCCTCAATTCTTAGCATATATAAATGTCAATTATCAAAACAGAATAACATTTTTTTTTTTTTTACAAAGGATACTACATACTTTTTTTGCATATTATAATTCAATTTTTTATTGAATGTATTAAAATGCTGGAGGTTTTAAATCGTACAGAAGTGCGTTGTACTTTTGTCTAAATACACTTTTAATAGACTTTAAAATAGACACACTAAATAGACTTTTGGAGTAAATATCCCTTTGCCTTAATAGTTATGTCGACGAAAGAATATAGAGTAGGAAATAGAAATAAATTAAATGTTTTTGCCACACCCCACTTAATTTATTTTGTTACTCACTTATGTAGGTGACCAAGTAATGTTGTAAAATGGATTACCTATGTTTTCAAAGATTTCATTTAAGAAAATAATTATTTATCAGTTATTAATCTTTCTCAAATTTAAAGCAAATAAATTATTGATTTTTTTCTCTAGGGATATGAGGTACAGTAGGTAAAATTTTAACTAATAATAAATTAAACAAGTAAGGCGCGCATCACGTAAGTACGTGAGGCGATAATCGCCGGTTTCTGTAGACTTATAGTTAAAATTATCAGGTATAATAGTTGCATATTCTTTTTCTACACTTCAAGACCTTTAAATTGATGTATAACATGCCATGGTAACTAAAAACTTTTTTTAGTCACCTGCCATATTGGCCGGGCCGCCATCTTAGAAATATTAAGTGTAGAAACTCCAAAATGTGTCCAGTTGTCTCAAACGCCGAGATGCACCTGTGTGCCAAATTTTATGTTTCTAGCTATAGTAGTTTATGAATTGAAACAAGCCAACGGACAGACGACACCAACGGACGGACGGGCAGACAGACAGACAGACAAAGCCGTTATATAAGGTTTCTTTTTTACTTTGTACAGAAACATAAAAGGAAAGAACAGAGACGTACAATGCTATGACCTCGACCTCCAAATTTGATGTCCCTCCTTTCCCTCTCTTTTGTAGCTATAGGTAGAGGGGTAAAGAAGACCAATGAAGCCGGAAATAACACCTTATAATATATTCAATACCTCAAACTTAAACTGCAGGAGCTAAGGCCTGCCAAACTGAAGAAGTATGTCTGAAAGCAAGCAAGACCATTTCTACAACTTCCACTTGTTGTCAACCTTCAGGTAGTCAACCCCACTTGAAAAGAAATTCTAACTTAATAAACCTGTCGCAAATCGCAAATCTATGTATTTTGATAACTATACTTACAGGCAACAATAGACACAAAGAGCAAGTGAAGACAGTATATTCGGGCTATCCACTTTCTAATTATGAATACATAGAAATAAATAGTCAGTAGTCACAATGTTTGTCCTTGTTCTAATTCTGCCTTCTGCATGTAGGTTATTGTAACGACTCGACTTAAGTGTAGCGAGTAACGAGGACTAAAGGTGAATACAGATTATTCTGAAGTAACGTGTTCCCACGTCATGTCAGATACTGTGAGACCATGTCAGACATGAGGTGGTGTTCACATTGTTCTGACGTCAGACACATGACAGAACAGACTCGAGCTTGTTCCCCTTCCCGACAGTTGGTTTTGAGCCTGCAATCATGAATGTACTCCCTGTTTTTGACATGAGCTATTTGCTCTTCTAGAGACTGGATGCATCCTGTCAACGTGGAGCGATATGAATNCTGACGTCAGACACATGACAGAACAGACTCGAGCTTGTTCCCCTTCCCGACAGTTGGTTTTGAGCCTGCAATCATGAATGTACTCCCTGTTTTTGACATGAGCTATTTGCTCTTCTAGAGACTGGATGCATCCTGTCAACGTGGAGCGATATGAATTCGCGGAGTGCCAAAATAAAAGTTTTAAGGTACCATGGCATGTTATACATTAATTTAAAGGTCTTGAAGTGTAGAAAAAGAATATGCAATTACTACACTTAATGTCTCGGCACTTAACGTCTCAACTAGTAGAAAATAGAGCGGTTTAAGTGATATTAAATGGTGACAAAAACTAAATTCTACCACAGGGTAATCAAAAAAAGGTAATCTTAAATATTCCCTGTTGTTGTTATATAGAACTATAAAATATGGGCATTGTTATTTATATGTATATTTGTTTTATGAAGTGAGTCTCCAATTTCATCCCAAACCTCCTTTCGTGAATGTTGATTTTGATATACCCGGTTTTTTTGGAGTAGGATTCACCCGAACATATTCAATTAACATGTCGTGAAAAGAAATCACCATCCAAAAAAATCCCGTCAAGTACTTGCCAGCAAGTTACTAAAAGGGTTTCTTCGGTCATAAGAATTAATTATAATTATATATTTTTTTAAACAAAAACATCTATTGTTAACTTTTAAAAATCAAGATGTGCATATATTATTATTCTTTA
>KZ651336.1:568604-591643 GCA_001010745.2 Gerris buenoi
ATATTGTTTTAAAAAAAAAAAAAAAAAAATGTAAAATTTAGAATGTAAAATTTAACACAAGCAAGGCTTGAGGTTAGTAGAAAACTAATTATTATTATTATTTTAATTTTTGTAAAGTGATTATATTTCTTTTTATATATATAAGTTATAACTTTATTAATGAAAATCATTTTTCATTTTTTTATTTTAGGTCTGATGATGCCCGAAATGGGTGAAATATAACCATTTTTGATTAACAAATTGTTAATTTGTACTCACCTGTATGATCCCTTGAAAGAAATTATAATAGAACTTTTGGCTTTTAATAGTGATAAACAGGCAAAATAAAAGCCAAAAGGTAAAAATGATAAGGTAAAGGCTAAAATGATGTAAAAAGATTCAAGAGTTAAAATTAAAAGCAGGAAAATTAAGAAAGAAGAACTTTATATTGGGTAAAACAAGAAATAACAAATACCAAAAAGCAAGAGGCAAAAGAAGATTATTGTTCACTTGACAAAGGAATTTAATGGCAACACTACCATTAATAAAAATAAACAAACTTTGAAATCAAGTTAGGTTATCAAGCCAGGTCTTACACTGCCTTATAATTTGATGCCATAATTATAACACTGCCTTATTATACTTATAATTTTGGTATTTTTTTCTTAGACTGTGTCTACTTAAAAACCATTTGAGCCGAATTTTTAATAGATACCCAGGTTTCTGACAGACATCCTAAAGCTTATCTAGAGATCTCAGAATCAGACTATTTAAGCTCCCCTTTAGACCCTAAGACCTTTAGACCTTTTAAGGAAAATTAAATGCCTACTAAAGTAGACTGGGTTCTGTATAGGTTGATCTACAGGTACCTCATATCTAGAATAAAATAACACTGAGAAAACCTCAAAATTACTAATTATAATTAAAAAAAAAAAATTGTCACTGCCTTAACCTTAAATTATCAATGTACCCCTTTATGAATAGAAAAATTGTTCTTATGTCAAATAAATATATTAATATTTTAGAAATAATAAAACAAAAATAATATTTTAACAAATTCTTATATTCAGAATCACAATCTGTCCATCCACATCAGTGCCAAAGCAAAATTCTAAGGTGCGTTTGAAATCACAAGCCAAGTCAACTGGTTGTTCTTTGTGGTTAGAGCCATGGAGATTTCAAATAATCATAGTTTGCCTGGGAGTCTGATGTAAGGGAATGTTTGAACCGGTTATAAATATAAACTGGTTTGATTTGTGTGCGAGTGCTCAGGTTAATATTAATCATTTTAAGTTTCTCGACACTAGCAAATAAAAATTCTCAAAATGTAGAATGAACTTTTAAAATAATCACCATAAAGGCAACAATACGGTTAACCAACCTAATTTATATAAAAGGGATACCATAAAGTATTGTCAACCCACTTAAATTGAAATTTGTTTAAATAACAAAGGAGCTGTCAGCCTTCATATGACCATCTTCAGTGCCTAATCTGCAATGCTTATTGAAGGTCCGTCAGTTGAATACTGAATATAGATTAGATAAGGAACCTCTTTGGCAGGGCTGGATTTACCCATTGGCCCACTAGGCCCTGGCCTAGGGGCGCACAATCCAAGGGGGCGCACGCCATAAGTAAAAATTGTTCAAATAAAAAAAGTATAATGAGTTAAGAAATATCTTAATTTAATTTTCTTTTATGCAGTTTATTGGTGTGTGTAATTATTGTTGATTGCTGCAGGAACTTATTAATTTCTTGAGTGCCTCGACACAGAGATGAGTTACCCTAAATAAAAAGTGTCCTTTTAATCAAAAAAATCCAACCAAGACTCGATGATCTTTTCTTGACGACACCTGTCAAGTTGTAAATGAAAACAGAAATTGTATTTTGAAAAGTTTGAATCAAATTGCTAATGACAGTGATGAAACTACCAAAACAATAATTGAATAATTGAATCTATACTACAGGTACTGAAAAAGGTTTAATGAGGTGGATATTAATATGCATTATGAAACCAAAGAGCTAGGGATGATTATTATTTACAAAGAGTCTATTTGTGGTTTTCTTCATGAAGTNTGTGACACAGATGATCTGAGGGTCATTTTAGTTAGTTGTTTATAATTCCGTTTTCAAATATTGTTAAAAACTGTAAAATTTAGAATGTAAAATTTAACACAAGCAAGGCTTGAGGTTAGTAGAAAACTAATTATTATTATTATTTTATTTTTTGTAAAGTGATTGTATTTCTTTTTATATATATAAGTTATAACTTTATTAATGAAAATCATTTTTCATTTTTTTATTTTAGGTCTGATGATGCCCGAAATGGGTGAAATATAACCATTTTTGATTAACAAATTGTTAATTTGTACTCACCTGTATGATCCCTTGAAAGAAATTATAATAGAACTTTTGGCTTTTAATAGTGATAAACAGGCAAAATAAAAGCCAAAAGGTAAAAATGATAAGGTAAAGGCTAAAATGATGTAAAAAGATTCAAGAGTTAAAATTAAAAGCAGGAAAATTAAGAAAGAAGAACTTTATATTGGGTAAAACAAGAAATAACAAATACCAAAAAGCAAGAGGCAAAAGAAGATTATTGTTCACTTGACAAAGGAATTTAATGGCAACACTACCATTAATAAAAATAAACAAACTTTGAAATCAAGTTAGGTTATCAAGCCAGGTCTTACACTGCCTTATAATTTGATGCCATAATTATAACACTGCCTTATTATACTTATAATTTTGGTATTTTTTTCTTAGACTGTGTCTACTTAAAAACCATTTGAGCCGAATTTTTAATAGATACCCAGGTTTCTGACAGACATCCTAAAGCTTATCTAGAGATCTCAGAATCAGACTATTTAAGCTCCCCTTTAGACCCTAAGACCTTTAGACCTTTTAAGGAAAATTAAATGCCTACTAAAGTAGACTGGGTTCTGTATAGGTTGATCTACAGGTACCTCATATCTAGAATAAAATAACACTGAGAAAACCTCAAAATTACTAATTATAATTAAAAAAAAAAAAAAATTGTCACTGCCTTAACCTTAAATTATCAATGTACCCCTTTATGAATAGAAAAATTGTTCTTATGTCAAATAAATATATTAATATTTTAGAAATAATAAAACAAAAATAATATTTTAACAAATTCTTATATTCAGAATCACAATCTGTCCATCCACATCAGTGCCAAAGCAAAATTCTAAGGTGCGTTTGAAATCACAAGCCAAGTCAACTGGTTGTTCTTTGTGGTTAGAGCCATGGAGATTTCAAATAATCATAGTTTGCCTGGGAGTCTGATGTAAGGGAATGTTTGAACCGGTTATAAATATAAACTGGTTTGATTTGTGTGCGAGTGCTCAGGTTAATATTAATCATTTTAAGTTTCTCGACACTAGCAAATAAAAATTCTCAAAATGTAGAATGAACTTTTAAAATAATCACCATAAAGGCAACAATACGGTTAACCAACCTAATTTATATAAAAGGGATACCATAAAGTATTGTCAACCCACTTAAATTGAAATTTGTTTAAATAACAAAGGAGCTGTCAGCCTTCATATGACCATCTTCAGTGCCTAATCTGCAATGCTTATTGAAGGTCCGTCAGTTGAATACTGAATATAGATTAGATAAGGAACCTCTTTGGCAGGGCTGGATTTACCCATTGGCCCACTAGGCCCTGGCCTAGGGGCGCACAATCCAAGGGGGCGCACGCCATAAGTAAAAATTGTTCAAATAAAAAAAGTATAATGAGTTAAGAAATATCTTAATTTAATTTTCTTTTATGCAGTTTATTGGTGTGTGTAATTATTGTTGATTGCTGCAGGAACTTATTAATTTCTTGAGTGCCTCGACACAGAGATGAGTTACCCTAAATAAAAAGTGTCCTTTTAATCAAAAAAATCCAACCAAGACTCGATGATCTTTTCTTGACGACACCTGTCAAGTTGTAAATGAAAACAGAAATTGTATTTTGAAAAGTTTGAATCAAATTGCTAATGACAGTGATGAAACTACCAAAACAATAATTGAATAATTGACTCTATACTACAGGTACTGAAAAAGGTTTAATGAGGTGGATATTAATATGCATTATGAAACCAAAGAGCTAGGGATGATTATTATTTACAAAGAGTCTATTTGTGGTTTTCTTCAAGAAGTGAGAAAAACTTTTGACAGTTTAGAAAGTGCAGTGAGAAGGAAAATGTAAGAAGGAGTACGTAGGAGACTCCAGACAAAAAGGAAGACACCTACAAAGTTAAGTGAATAGTGAATAAGATGGACATATCAGCGATGTAACATTTAAGATCTGAGAATTTATTTTTAAGTTTTTGGTAGTATTCATACAACGGAAAGTTTAAATTTCAATTTAAATCAAATTATAATTATTATTAACAACAGGAGACGGACAGAGAAAAATAGACTCCAGCGCCGGGACACGAACCACGGACCTCTATATTTCTAGTATAGCGCTCTAACCAAAATCGTCCCGGCGCTGAAGTCTATTTTTCTCTGTCTGCCTCCCGTTATTAACAATAATTATAATTTGATTAAAATTAAGAGATCTGAGAAATTTCGTGTGAACACTTGCAAATGTATCTAGATACTTTATTTTCCAAAGTCAAGAAACTTAAAAATAAATAATAATCCAAAACACTTTTGAATTTTTCAAAGTTATTAATGGACTGGAAGCCTCAGAAATCACCCGAAACATGGAAGAGAACTATAAAGTTTGTATCCCCAAGATCTTGAGCCTGTTGTAGGAGATGAGTGCTTACATTAAAAATCTTTTTTGGGGCAAATATTGACAAAGAAAAAAACTCGCATGACCTTGTTGGGCAACTCAAATTATTTTCATAAGTGATATTATCATGGGGAAAAAATTAAAATTGTCAGCAAAAGATTATTTTTTTAAGGAAAATTTTCGGATCGCCCATAGAAGCAGCAAAAACTCTTGGGCCTAGGGGCGCCCAAACTTTAAATCCGGCCCTGCTCTTTGGAGGTCATCATTAAAGATTTAATCAAAGGGAGACAATTCATAAATAAAGGGAGATTTTATCTAATATAATTTAAATAAGTTATTTAGGAGGATAATTCTTTTGAGATAAAATTAAAAGATAAAAGGGTGCATTCAGAGTCACTAACCAGGTCGACCAAGGCATAACCCGTGTGTCCGGAGAGACCAACCTAGACAACTGACCACATTTGTAAACGTTTGGTTGATTTAGCGGTCGACCGGATTTAGTGACTGCATCGACCGAATTCAGAATACAATAAGTCTGGTTAGTAAACCATAACATACCATCTATGGCGGAATTCCATCGTAATTTGAAAAATTTAAAAGTGTTTTGTCTCTTGTTGTGCCATTTTTTTGCTATTATTTAATTTCTTTTTTAATGTTAAGTTTTTGTAAAACATGGACCTTTCTCGACATTCTTTTACTTTTTTTACCTACCTTTGTTATTCTGTAATTGAGGTGAATTTGGTGGGTAATTTTGCGACTTATAATCAGAATTTATCAAACCCGAAAGATGAAATATGTGAATGAAATGTGTAATTTCCTTAGTCCCACAGTGTGTTAGACTAAATATCCTTTTTCCACATAGTTATTTACTTTATTTCCAAGCTTACTTTTCAATAAATAATACATGGCTTCCCTTCTATCTCACACCAAACAACCATTTTAAAACCTCTCTTTGTTTATAACCTTTTTGGTAGGCTGCTGCCTTCAACCGGTCCTTTTCGGAAACAAGATTATATCAAGCCGTCAATACACTTACCGCAACAAACTGCCGGTAAACCAATAAAAAATTTAGTAAACAATAATAAAAAAAACTATCTTCGGTCCAAATTATTTTTAGTAAACAAATTTTTTTGGAGTGGTGCTGATATCCAATTAGTCGGAGTTAAGAATGATATGATTTAGCATTCAGAACTCAGTTTAGTTTTCTATTTACTAATTTAATTATTATTACTAATATTATGTTATATTTGCCAATTATTTTTTAATAAAAAACCTTAATTTCTTTTTTACTTTTTCATACACATAATACATACAGGATTCAAGGTATTAATTTCATAACATAATATTTAAAGAGGCATTTCTACATATCATTTTGAGCAAAAAGGTTCATATAAGCTATAGTTCAATTCTCCACGGTGTAAAGAGCTGGTGTTCAAATTAATCGATCTTTACCATAACCGAATTTAAAAACCATGATCGAATTTTAAAATAACTCATAAAAAAAGGAAATTTTTTAAAAAATTGTCTATGTTTTAGTTGACCTTATTTCTAACAAAACAAAATTGAAATACTTTGAGCCCACATATCACTATGACCTTATTGAGAGAAATAGGAACAAACTTCAAAATATTCCAACTCAAGAGTGGATGAACAAACCATTGTTGTAAAAAAAAAACAAAAAAACATATTGTGCTTGCAGTAGTAGCTTAATAGTGATGATTTTAAGAAAAAATAAGTTAATTAATTCCAATATTGTGATCTGAAATTAATACACCCTGTATAAAATGAAAGTATTTTGAAGACACAAAAACTTGATTTTGATGGATTAACACGTTTAAAGATCCCTGTGGTCTATGTAAACTACAGACAGATGTCGGTAAATTTGGTATACATTTTTAGAAAAATCATACCCTCAGGTGAAATCAAGAAAAGAATTTTAGAAGCATGGAGCCTAAACTATTGGGTCAATTTCAATGAAATGTAGCATATTAAATTATACTAAATTGATACTGTTATTTATGCAAAAAAGCAAAAACAATATTGATAGATTCAAAAAAGGGGAAAAATTAAATAAATTGGACAATAAGCATAAAATCAATAAAGTTTGTTACAGGACACGAAGAAACTATTTGCTACAATAATTGTTAAACTATTACTTATTAATCTGTTAAAAACTAATCATGATAAGTAAGATTTAATAAGTTAACTAACCAGAATCTGTCTTTAATGAAAATCTGCTGAAGTACCAGGAAGCCTTTATACAGTACTGCTAGGTCCAAACTACCATACCTACAAAGTTAAGTGAATAGTGAATAAGATGGACATATCAGCGATGTAACATTTAAGATCTGAGAATTTATTTTTAAGTTTTTGGTAGTATTCATACAACGGAAAGTTTAAATTTCAATTTAAATCAAATTATAATTATTATTAACAACAGGAGACGGACAGAGAAAAATAGACTCCAGCGCCGGGACACGAACCACGGACCTCTATATTTCTAGTATAGCGCTCTAACCAAAATCGTCCCGGCGCTGAAGTCTATTTTTCTCTGTCTGCCTCCCGTTATTAACAATAATTATAATTTGATTAAAATTAAGAGATCTGAGAAATTTCGTGTGAACACTTGCAAATGTATCTAGATACTTTATTTTCCAAAGTCAAGAAACTTAAAAATAAATAATAATCCAAAACACTTTTGAATTTTTCAAAGTTATTAATGGACTGGAAGCCTCAGAAATCACCCGAAACATGGAAGAGAACTATAAAGTTTGTATCCCCAAGATCTTGAGCCTGTTGTAGGAGATGAGTGCTTACATTAAAAATCTTTTTTGGGGCAAATATTGACAAAGAAAAAAACTCGCATGACCTTGTTGGGCAACTCAAATTATTTTCATAAGTGATATTATCATGGGGAAAAAATTAAAATTGTCAGCAAAAGATTATTTTTTTAAGGAAAATTTTCGGATCGCCCATAGAAGCAGCAAAAACTCTTGGGCCTAGGGGCGCCCAAACTTTAAATCCGGCCCTGCTCTTTGGAGGTCATCATTAAAGATTTAATCAAAGGGAGACAATTCATAAATAAAGGGAGATTTTATCTAATATAATTTAAATAAGTTATTTAGGAGGATAATTCTTTTGAGATAAAATTAAAAGATAAAAGGGTGCATTCAGAGTCACTAACCAGGTCGACCAAGGCATAACCCGTGTGTCCGGAGAGACCAACCTAGACAACTGACCACATTTGTAAACGTTTGGTTGATTTAGCGGTCGACCGGATTTAGTGACTGCATCGACCGAATTCAGAATACAATAAGTCTGGTTAGTAAACCATAACATACCATCTATGGCGGAATTCCATCGTAATTTGAAAAATTTAAAAGTGTTTTGTCTCTTGTTGTGCCATTTTTTTGCTATTATTTAATTTCTTTTTTAATGTTAAGTTTTTGTAAAACATGGACCTTTCTCGACATTCTTTTACTTTTTTTACCTACCTTTGTTATTCTGTAATTGAGGTGAATTTGGTGGGTAATTTTGCGACTTATAATCAGAATTTATCAAACCCGAAAGATGAAATATGTGAATGAAATGTGTAATTTCCTTAGTCCCACAGTGTGTTAGACTAAATATCCTTTTTCCACATAGTTATTTACTTTATTTCCAAGCTTACTTTTCAATAAATAATACATGGCTTCCCTTCTATCTCACACCAAACAACCATTTTAAAACNTTAAAAAAAAAAAAAATCCTAGTGGCATTTATTTATAATGGTATTTAGATAGCCGGAGAGATATGGTGGTTTGTGCCTCCAGCCAACGACACAAACCCCCTTGCCCAAAAAATAGATTTTTGGAAATTATGCATTGAAAGAGGTCAACAAGAGGTATTTGATACGTTATTTAAATATTTATCTGAAAACAACCTTAATCTCTCACAAGACGTACAAGCAAACATCATTCAATACTTATCAATACTGAAATCTAAGTTTTGAAAATATTTCGTTAAATCTGAATCGGAAAAATATTGGATTTTCAATCCTTTTGATGAATATTATTTTGAAGCAGCAGATTTTAACAGTATTGGAAAAAGAGAAATTGATAGATCTGTCTTCAGACAAAAATTTAAAGAAAGAGTTAAAANATGTAATAGAAAGGGGCTTTGCCGACCTTTGAATGTTAAAGGAATGCCTGAATCTCTTAAAGTCAAAAGATAAACATAGCAAAGCAAAAGGGATTTTTCTATCAGGAATAAGAACTGCATTCTACTGTTTTAGTGACAACATAATAACAAGATTAGAAAGGATTACTTAATTTATTGGAATTCTCAAGAAAATCATTATTAGAATTGTAAATTGTAAGAACCAGAACCTGCAGTTGACTGGTCGAAAGGTCAGATCAAATCAGCTATTAAGGAGAGGGTATGAGATAAAGCAAAAGGAAAATGGTTAGAAATGTTACTGCCAAAAAAAATAAACAAAAGGAAAACCAGATGGTTGTTAGGACTGTGTAGGACCAACCTGAGAAATCTGGTTGGAGTACTAACTGAACACTGCAGGCTCAGTGACATCTGGCATTACTAAAGGCAGAGGAGGACCCCATATGTCCAGTGTGAGGAGAGGAAGAGGAGCAGCTTACCATTACCTGGAAGTGTATGAAGGATATGGGAGATTGCGCTATCATATGATGATTTATTTCTAACTTCAAATTTATTTGAACACTACTGTACAAACAATCAAACTAAGAAAAGTTTCTATACACTTTCTCATTTTCAGCAAAATCAGATCCCAACCTGGGGTACACGTACCCCCAGGGGTAAAAAAAGATATCAGGGGATAAGCAAAAAAAAAAAAAAAAAAAAAAATTGGCAATAGCAGACAAAAAAGACTTATTTACAAATTAAATTTAAAATAATTTATATAAAGAAGTTTAGATTTTTAAAAACAAATCTTATTTTTAAAATAAATCTTTTTTCAAATGTTTTTAGTTATAAATGCTTTCACTTGTGTTAACATCTTTGGAATTTATTTAATTAAACGCTCCAAGTGCAAAATTAAAGGAGTGAGGTTAAATTAATTAAAAAAAAAAAAAATCCTAGTGGCATTTATTTATAATGGTATTTAGATAGCCGGAGAGATATGGTGGTTTGTGCCTCCAGCCAACAACACAAACCCCCTTGCCCAAAAAATAGATTTTTGGAAATTACGCATTGAAAGAGGTCAACAAGAGGTATTTGATACGTTATTTAAATATTTATCTGAAAACAACCTTAATCTCTCACAAGACGTACAAGCAAACCTCATTCAATACTTATCAATACTGAAATCTAAGTTTTGAAAATATTTCGTTAAATCTGAATTAGAAAAATATTGGATTTTCAATCCTTTCGATGAATATTATTTTGAAGCAGCAGATTTTAACAGTATTGGAAAAAGAGAAATTGATAGATCTGTCTTCAGACAAAAATTTAAAGAAAGAGTTAAAAGCAGGGCCGGCTCAAGGCAAAATCTTTACCCGGGCAAGAACCTATTGGGCCGCCCTATCAGAGAGAGTGGGGGGGGTAGTCTATCCCTCCAAGAACTAAGAGGAGGACTTTCCCTGGAAAATTTTGCCAAATTGTGGGTTTTGGGGAGTTTTAGGGTTTTTTTAANCCATATCACGTACATATACATAAATTAAGATTTATTTTCTTCGCCTTTTACTTCTTTTATTTTGGTTCATCTTCATTAAATTAAAGTGACTTAATTAAAATGACTTAATTAAAATTAAGTGACTTATTAAAATGACACTCTATAATGGCATTTAATCATAAAAGAGGTGGATTTAAAAACTTTTTGACACGTCTTGACACAAAATGATTGAATTAAAACAATCAAACAGCAGAAAATTAACATATTTCTACGTTTTACTAGAGGAAGGGGATCCTGGTTCGATCCCCCGCGGGGCCATAATGTTTTGAATATTATAAAAACAACTAAATTGTTTTAAAACTGGCTATATTTCGCCCCTCTCCGGGGCATAATCATGCCTTGTTTGTTTGTCAGTTATTGTAAGTTTTTTATCCACCATTTTTTGGTATCGTCGTTTTATTATTACAAAATTTTTCACTTTTCCACTCACTACTTCCAGAACCTCTGTTCAATAAAATAACAATTTTCATATTCAACTTTAAACAATAACTTAACAACGATTATACAAACACATAAAAAACATTTATTTAAAACAACAATTATTAAAACTAAAACTAATAAGGACTAGCGTAATTACATTTCGGTAAGTGCGGGTAACCTTCTTGTTCGCAAGAAGGTTACAATACGGGAAAGTGGAAAAGTGAAAAATTTTGTAATAATAAAACGACGATACCAAAAAATGGTGGACAAGAAACTTACAATAACTGACAAACATACAAGGCATGATTATGCCCCGGAGAGGGGCGAAATATAGCCAGTTTTAAAACAATTTAGTTGTTTTTATAATATTCAACCCTCTACGACCCACACAAAAAATAAGACTATATTTCATATAAAAAAAGAGGGACACACGGAAAGTTTTTTAAAGTTATATAAACACAGTGCATTTACAATAAATAGCAGACAGTAAAAAAAAATAAAAAAAATAAAAAAAAATATATATATTGTACAGTAAATAATGGTCGGATCCCCCGTCCTGTAATAATATAATAAAGTGTTGATCAGGAAATAAAAGGCAAAAACAGAAAAATAAAAAGTCAAGTCATGCACCATGACTTAATGAGAGAATTTTCAAAGAAATCTGCATATTATTAGCTTATTTATTTGGATGGGTAAAAAAAAATGGTACACACGGGTATGTGGTACAATATTCAAAATAGTATTTTCCATTCAAGATGTACATCGTTGGAAAGCTCTTTAAGAGCAGTTCAGTTATTGTTGTTATGTACACTTTTTATCATATTTTCATATAAAAGGGGGAGGGGGTCAAATGGAAAAAACTCGTTTTTGTGCTATTTTATAAAATTTGACCCCTAAATGAACTCCAAAAATTCTGGCTTAAGAACTCATCCCTTCTTTTGATATTATTGACATTTTAAAAGTTTGAAATTTTTAACTGCATCCTATATCATCTGGAGTGACACATAATATATACATACTTAAAAAAAGTGTTACTCGATTCAGATTGGTCCAAAACGGATTTCCATGAAAAAATTGTTCAAAAATTTCGAAGCCATTGCAATAGCGTATTTTCTTTGAAAATTTGCTAAAATAAATAATAAATCTTGTATTAATAAAAAAAGTAAATAAATCTTGAGAATGAGAAACACACAGGCTATAACTATTGTAATGAAATGACACTTTACGGGCTTTTTTCAGCCAAGTCTTTGATGATTGTGTAAAAGTCAATTTATTTTCTTTAATGTACAAAATTGTACATGTGTGTGTAAAAAAGAATATAACACCCTTGCTACAAAAGATGTTCAATTTTTGTTACCTTTCACACGTACCGAGATTGTTAAAAGGGCATTACATAAAAAAATAATTAGCGAAGTAGACTCTTTTAAGCACCTGATTTAAGACCGTATCTTACCAGTAAGATCATACCAGATTTTAAAAACCTAGATTTAGTTTAGTTTTTCAAAACAAGCCCAAGTTTTCGGTCAGTTTCAAATAATAAATTATGAATAATATTAAATTAGGTGTATTACACAAATTACAATTACAAAATATCAAGTGAGATAATATTAAATAATTACAAGTAATTGACTTTCTTAGTATAAACAATTTGATGGATATAAAATATTCTGAATTATAAAATAAAAATGTGTTAAGTTTTAGAAAGAAAGGTGGGGCCCTAAAGATAATAGTCAGTATTAGATAAATAAAGTAAGTAAAGCTTAATTGAAAAGTGTGAGAAAAAAACAAATAAGAGAGAGAAAACTTGAACTGCAATACCAGATCTGACTTTGGTAGATGATTATATTAGATAGATAAAAAACTAAAGCTTAATAACTCTTTGAATTCATAAGAAAAGTAGACTCTGAAAATTATATAAATTTTCTAGGATGACTATGACTTTTTAGTTTGTTTTTATATCATTGCCAAGGCAACCACATTTATTCTAAATAAAATAAATCTGTGTAAAGATTTCTAGGTCTTTAAATAAATAAAACAATTAATCTAAAATAAAGGCAGACATTATTATTAAAACTAAACAGGTCTCATTGAACTATTGTTAAGTTTAATTTGATTGAACAGAAATAATATAAAAATTCCTACCAATTATTTAAAACTAGGTAATACAATTTTATATTTCATTGTTTAATTATTGGGTTTCTTTTTGAATTTTTTAAGTTCAATTTAGCTAAGTTCTATTTATCTGTTCTATTTTTATGATGAAAGGTGAATAAATCAACTATATTCAAGTCAATTACAATTATTATTTTCTCAATATGGACACTTGTGTGATTGTTGTTTTATTCAGCTTTCATTTTTTAAGCTTGACTAAACCCTCACACAATCAACCCTAGTTTTTATTTGTAAAGCAAGAACTTCAGAAAACCTTAAACTCAAATTATCCCCTTCCCATATTTTTAGGAATTGTAACTCTATATGTCTCCAAATTATTTGAGGGCATCAGAAGTTAGGGGATGTAAGTTACCAAAAGTGCATTTTATAAACTTAAGAATAAATTTCATAAATCAAAGCATACAAAGGTGAAAGTACAGTAGAGTCCCGCTAATCCAAACTAATTGGGACCGAACCCAGTTCGGATTAGGTGGATTTTTGTAAATTAATGTCATATATTGACTTTAAGAGGACATAATATCCTAATTTAAAAATAACGAATTCTAGAAAACAGCATTTTTCTGATTGGAAAAAAAAGAAGTAAGATTGAGATGTTTTGAGCTACTTCAAGTGAAAAGACCATTGAAAAACGTAGTAAGACGACTGTTTCAACCTCGATCGGATGAAAAAAACCTGTTCGGATTAGGCGGATTTTCGGATTAGCGGGACTCTACTGTAGTTGTTCTATAAGCCCGTGGCACTGCTATATTTACATGAATTTATTTTATTTTTCAAAAATTTTAATAACACCCCTTTGTTTTTGACCTTCTCACTTGAGTTATTTTAAGGGCAGGGAGGGGCTATTTCCTTTTAAGGTACTAAAAACTCATGAAAGCATCTGTTATAAAATTAATATAGGAAGTACATATAATATGATTTAAGGAGTACTATTCAAAATAATTTAATGCTAATGGTGAGTCAAAAAAGGTTGTGAACTGCTCAATACATGAGAAACTAGATTTTTCCCCAGGAAACGAAATTTATCGTTAAATTTGTCTTTAACCCTTAGTGGCATGGCTATAGTGGACAAACAATGAGATACTTCAGGCGCCAATGCATTTTCCAAATCATAAATAGGCCCAATCCAGATTATCTAGATTGCGTTTTGGAAATTTTAACTAAAAATGTCAATTCATGTCAATTAATGTATTACATATTTATTTCTCAATGATATCTTTAGTCATACAAATAAAAATTACTATAAAAAATCAGAAATTACTCCTTCAGTGTTCTCACTGAGTATCAGGCTTTCAACCTTAATTAATTATTATTAGTGATCAAAGTCCGAAGATAACTTCCTCACAACCATCATCTCAATCAGACAACTCATTAAAAACCAAAAAAATATTGATTCGAAGGCATTAATTCTCTACTGGACATGGTGAATAAACACGGCAGAACAATGCAGAACGAAGCAATAATCAAAGCAGACAGTTTTGTCAATTTTTGGGGTCTCTGGAGGAATCTGTGATTTACAGAACTTATTTTACTAGTGGCACACTCAATGCGCCAGCCCGAGCCTCTAAGGGTTAAATGAACCATAAAAAATACAGTTTTTTAAAGTCAAAATTGTAAGAACCATTTTTGAGCATTTTTTAGAGCTTGTGGGGACAGTACCCCCCATTTTTGCCTTTAGGTATGAACATGAATGTCATATTTCATCAAGATTGGCCCAGTAGTTTATACCCCATGAGTCTGCATAGCCCAGACTACAGTCAATACATGGACTTGAGGCAATTCCCAGCAAAGCAATTTTAGTACACTAACACTATGATAAAAATGTTCTATAAGAGGTTTGAAATAGAGCCAATGGCTGAGATTAGAACAAAGAAGAGGACCCTGAGCTCATTAGCTTTTGCTTCTATAATCTTAAGATAAAAAAGGGAGAACGTTTTCAACAGTAAAAGAAAAAGCCATTATTATTATTATTTTTTTTTTTTTGCAATATTTGCGCGTGCAGGAGTTTTTGTTAAAAAAATGTTGTGAACCCCATTAATTCACTTGTTTCAGGAAAATAAAGCTAGGAAAGCAATAAGTGTTGACAAAGAGCCTGCAAACTGTGATTAGATGCTCATTTTAAGTACTCACAGATAAAATATGAAACATACAGAATGCAGATCAAATAACAAGAGATTGATGAACCCCAAATAATGACCGAGCATCAGAGCAATGCAAGAAAACAGCATATACTATAAACCTGCACAAAAAATCATTCCATAAAAAATCATGTAGAATCTCATCTCTGGTATATGTTAAGCTCGCTAGCTAGCGAAAAAAAAAAAAAAAAAAAAAAAAAAACAGAGACTGGCGGCCATTCTGAGATTTTTGTGGCCGCAACAGCAAAACCATGCCTGATATGTGTCTGTTGCTTCATATTCACAAGGTCCCCCTCGGCCATTCAGGTAAGTTAATTTTCTCTACTCTAGACTTAACTTAGGCATACCATAAGATCCCAGTAAAGCCTTCTGAAATTCTGAAAATAACAGTCACTACTTCATTTGGCCTCTTCGATTCGTGAGAATGCCTTTTGGCCTCCAAATTTTGGATAAAAGTTCCAGAGATTTATTCATACCGTACTTTGTGGTCTAAATTAAGAACTATAAGGAATTGCCATTAATGCAAGTGTGTTTTTGGAAAGGATAGCATCACTTTTCTTGGCTACCAAATCTCAAAGAACGGGTTGAACCCAGTTTTATATCATTTCAAGCTATTAAGGACTTCAAAAGACCAAAAACTGTAGCAGATTAAAATATTTTTAGCCCTAATGAACTATTACCGTCTGTTCATACCACAAATCTCAAACCATGACACCAGCTAAGTCGAGTGGTCCAAGCTACAGAGAAAGCTTTTAACAACTGTAAAAGTGCTCACACTAATGCCAATGCTCTCACATTTCCTCAATCAGAAGGTCTACTCCTTGAAGAGACGGATGCATCAGGCAAGCACAGCTTTCCATTAAGTTGAAAAAACAGAAACAAAACCTCTCTGTTTCTTCTCAACTAAAGTCAACTAAGCTCCACAATGTTACAGTACATACGACCAAGAGCTCCTGGATGTGACTCTGGCTCTGGATGTGGAGGGACTCTAAGATAAAGTTCTTCCAGCATCCTGACTAAAGGGCATGATTTCAGAGACCACAAGCCTCTGTTGCTCGCATTTCAGCAAAGATCTAATAAGTGCACACTTCACCAGCTTAACCCATTAAATGGGTAATCCAATTTAGGAATGCACCTCTCTGACAGAATAAAATAATTTTGTAAAAAATTGTTGTTGAGATCCTCTATAGATACAAATTCCAGTGGGCCCAGCAGAGCCTTGTAAATGGGTCCTACCCGAGGCACAAGGAAAAGAGCTGCGGAGAGCCAAGAGGAAAGTAAAAAAAAAGGAGTGTTCTGGAGTGGTCACCGCCCGGCAGGAGAAAGAGAGGCCGTCCCAGTGCGACCTGGAAGGGAGGCGTCGTCAGGTCAATGAGGGAACGGAACCTACAGGACGGAGACTGGGAGGACCGCTGTGGGTGGAATTTAGGAATAACGGGCAACCGCTGACAAGTGGAGAAGCCCAGTAAAGTAAGTAACATCAACAAGCAGCTACATTGCAAATTACTAGAAGACCTTACATACCGTTAAAACGTCAAAAGGAGGAATATAACTCTATCCATAACCTATCTGTGGTAACACTGTATTTATGTTTGTTTACCTTTGATTTGTTTATAAATGTCAAAACTTGACACACATGTTTTTATATTGAAAATACACTTATGACTAACATTTAATAGTGAGTTATTTCATTGGCGACGAGGACAATGGTTAACAAGAAACCGGGTAAATCTAGAAAAAATTATTCTTCAGACGACGAAGAACAGAACCGAAAACAATCGACAACGAATGCGGTGAGTAAATTTAATTTTACTTGTTTTGACCCTTCCGACGAGGAATGGGAATACTATATACAGCGTTTTGAACTACAATTAGATTTGTACAAGATTAAATCACAAGATGATAGACGAGACCTCCTATTAGCCAAAATTGGGAGTCCTTCTTTTGGATTTCTTGTCGATTACTATCGGCCTACCAATATCAGAGAAGTAGGGTACAAAGAGGTGTTGAACGCACTTAATAATTTTCATGGAAAAAAGGTTTTTGTTTTGGCGGAGCGCCGAGAGTTCTGTCAAACATTTCGCAGTCCAGATGAGTCTGTACCACAATTTTTATACAAATTAAGAAAACTGGCGGGGCGATGCCAGTTCGGCAAAACACTAGAGGAGCGGGTCAGAGATCAGCTCGTTATAGGAATAAGCAACGAACAGTGGCAAGAAGAACTGATAAAGTTATACCCTTCTAATGACTCTAGTTTGAAAGACGTAGAGGCTTCAGCTATATTATTAGAACAAGCCACATTGCAATGCAAGCGTTTAAGTGTATCAAGCTTAGGCAGTTATGAAAACACTACAAACGTCATGCAGATTAGTAGTAAAAGCCAGAACAAGCAACTGACTTTGGTTAAGGGCCAGGACTGTTTGGGGTGCGGAAACAGGTTACATCCTCGAGGCAGTGTGTGTCCGGCTAAAAATAAAACGTGTCTTCTCTGTTCTACTCGTGGACATTTTGCTAGAGCGTGCATAGCGAGAGGAAGAGCAGTAATAGAAGGTAAGACGGTAGCTGGTAATATGGTAAACACCAGGAGGGTAAATGTACAAGAAGTCATAGAAACAACAAATTACGATCCTTTGGAAGAGTGTAGCACTAGGAACGCAGAAAACAACTACGAACCTCTTAGATCTATAAACACAGTAGAAGCAATCAGCAAAGTCATGATGGAAGTTACAATACAAGGCCATAGAGTGGACATGCTTTATGACTCAGGAGCTTCGGTTTCAGTCATAGGGGCTGAGCTGTGGAAAAAGATAGGCAGCCCTAGGCTAGAAGCAACACCAGAGCTTAAGGCTTATTCCGATGTACCTCTAAAGACTTTAGGTAAAGCAAATGTGCTAGTAAAAGCATTTGGCCGGTCGCTCATGGTGCCTATTCGTGTGGTAGAGTACGATGAAATTCCACTTTTTGGCTTAGACTGGATCATAGCCTTTAACATACCACTACCTAGTGGGTCTAAGCTTTGCAAATTGGTGAATTGCGCAGCGAAAACAAACACAAACGAACAAAAACAAATTGAGGAAAAGGTCACGGCTTTGACGATTAAATACAAACAACTTTTCAGTGACTCAGCAGGAGAAATTAAGGGCCATACTGCAGTTGTTAACATGAAACCTTCTGTTGCACATAAGTTCTTCAAGCCTAGACCTGTGCCATTTGCCTTTAGATCACAGGTAGAAACTGAGCTGCAACGACTCGTTGATAACAGTATTCTGGAAAAGGTCGACGAATCAGTTACACCAGTGACCTGGGCATCTCCTATTGTTGTTGTGGTGAAAACTAATGGCAAGATCAGAATTTGTGGTGACTTCAAGGTGACCATAAATAAACACATCGAAACCGAGAGACACCCACTGCCCCTGTTCGAAGATATCTGTTACACCCTGTCTGGCGGAAAAAAATTTACTGTTATTGACTTAAAGGACGCCTACCTCCAGCTCAAAGTTGAAGAAGAATCAAGAAAGTTTCTAGTCATCTCAACTCACATAGGATTTTTCCGCTACAAACGAATGCCATTTGGAGTCCGCTTTGCAGCTTCAAGATTTCAAAGAGTAATGGACAGCATATTAGGCGACATAAAAGGGGTAGCGTGCTTTCAAGATGATATCATCGTCACTGGAAAGGATGATAAGGAACACCTACAAAGACTCGAAATGGTACTTAGTCGCTTAGCAAAAGCTGGGGTCAGATCACAGAAGGAAAAATGTAAATGGTTCCAAGAAAGCGTCAAATATTTGGGTCATAGATTTGACAAGCATGGCATCCACCCCACCGAAGAGCACATAACATCGATCAAAAATATGCCTACACCGAAGAATGTAAGTGAACTAAGGTCCTTTCTTGGAGCTATCAATTATTACGGTCGCTTTGTACCAAATTTACGAAGCAAATGTGCAGACTTGTTTGAACTTACTAAGAAAAACGCCAGGTGGTCTTGGGGTAAGAAAGAAGAAGCGACAGTCACTGCATTGAAAAACACTTTATCTTCAAGTGAAACTCTGGTGCACTACAACGCATCTCTTCCCTTGGTGGTCAGCACTGACGCAAGCTCAGTAGGAGTAGGTGCAGTCCTGAGCCACCGTTACACGGATGGTACAGAACGCCCCATTGCATTCGCATCAAGACTGCTAACAAACAGTGAAAAAAATTACTCAGTCATTGACAGAGAAGCCCTAGGAATAATATTCGCCGTCTCAAAGTTTAACCAGTATCTCTATGGGAGAGAGTTCATCATAAAAACTGACCATAAGCCTCTAGAGTTCATCTTTGGTGAAAACCACGAGATACCCAAGACAACTGCAAATAGAGTTGCTAGATGGGCACTAGTGATGAGCCAGTACAGCTACAAAATTGAGCACACCCCAGGGAGCAGTAACAGTCCTGCAGACCTATTATCCAGGTTGCCTGATCCAAAGACAGAACATGAACACATCGAAGAACAAGGTGGTCATCTACTACATCTTCGAGTGCATGACCTAACACTGACAATTGGAGACTTACGTCGTGCGACACAAGGAGACGCAGAAACAGCAAAGATCATTCAGTTCCTTCAAAGAGGCTGGCCGGAAAGAAATCAATTACCATCTGAGTTACACACATACCTTGAAAAGAGAGATCAGCTTTCTTTCGAAGACGGGGTCTTACTGTGGAACGGGAGAGTCGTTATTCCAAAGCAACTTAGACAAAAATTTCTGCAAGCTTTACACGAAGGCCATCCTGGTGCATCAGCCATGAAATCAGCTGCACAGTTCTATGCTTGGTGGCCCAGGATAAATTCTGAGGTAGAATTTTATGTTAAAAAGTGTGAACCTTGCCAGAAAGTCCGCCCTAGAGAGACAGAGACGCCTTTGTTCTCTTGGAATGTCCCCACCGATCCCTGGTCTAGACTACATCTGGATTTCGCAGGTCCATTTGAAGGAAAAATGTGGCTTATTGTCGTCGACGCGCTAACCAAGTGGATAGAAGTCTTTTACACCACCGGGTCATGTTCCTCAAAGTGGACTATGGGGGTTTTACGAAACATCTTTGCTCGCTTTGGGGTTCCAAGAAGCATGGTTACAGATAATGGAACCCAGTTTACGTCAGCTGAGTTCGGACGGTTCTGCCTAGATAACAACATAAAACACATTAGGTCAACACCATACCACCCAAGAACAAACGGCCTTGCAGAGCGCTTTGTGAGGACGTTCAAAGACCGACTTAAGGCATCTAGAAATACTGGAATTGAATTGGACACCAGGTTGAACCAATTTCTTATATCTTACAGGAACACACCACAGCGGACAACTGGAAGATCCCCAAGCGAGCTACTACTGGGGAGAAGATTGAGGACACGTCTCGATGCATTGAAACCTGACTTGCACAACAAGATTGATACAGAACTGGTGAAACAAAAAATAAATCATGACAGAGTGAGCAATTACAGAAGTTTTGAAGCTGGTGACACAGTTTGGGTGCTTCACAAAGACTCAAAGGGCTACTCCGCTGGAACCATTCTGGAAAGAAATGGGGATGTCAGCTACTCGGTAGATGTCGACGGAGTGACTTTGAAAAAACATGCTGATCAGCTTAGATCAAGAGTTACCGACGACGGTCTTCCCTAAGGGGGGAGATATGTGGTAACACTGTATTTATGTTTGTTTACCTTTGACATACATGTTTTTATATTGAAAATACACTTATGACTAACATTTAAAAGTGAGTTATTTCACTATCGCATCTTGGCCCACGAACTACATCTAAGTCGGTGAGACAAATATTCAATTACCCTGACATCAACAAAAATTATGCTAACTGGATCAGAAACTACAAAGTATGCCAACACTCCAAAATTATTCATCATACACAATTGCCATAAGCTGAATTTCTATTAGACACTGAACGCTTTGCCACTGTACATTTCAATCTCGTTAGTCTGTTACCGCCATGCTTGGGTTACCAATATTTACTAACATGGTCAGAGGCCATACCAATTCAGGTCGCCACCACTGATATGTTAGGGAAAGTTTTTTGTGCTTACTGGATTGCACGTTTTAGAACACCCTGAATTATTGCTAGCAACTCTTTCAATCTCTTGCTCCTTGGAAGCAAGATGTACAAACATCCACCTACCATCCAAAAGCTAAAGGTATGAACGAGCATGTGCACTGGCTGTTGAAAGCAGTGATCAACAGTGGCGGCGCTAGGCCTGTGCATGCGGTGCATCGCACAGGGCCCCGTGCTGCAATAGGCCCCGCGCGCCGGACTGTCGCGGGTTGAGCTCGACTAACTCTGTGAATAATAAAAACATACCTTAAGAACTCTATGACCCAAGATTGGCTATATCTGCACTTGTTCTACTGTCGATATAAAATGAACTGGCATCCACTTTACATTGTAGTGAATTAATAACAGATTTTGGTAAAAAAAAAAAAAAAAAAAAGTCCCAGAATTAATTTTTAGGAGAGGACAGTAGTTTCCTTAAAGAGTTCAATACAATTGCTTATTATCTTCATCTTACACTATACTTCATACAATATTTAAAGTTGTGTACATAGTTACAATAAGATTGTTTTTCTTAATTTAGCCTATTATTATTATTTATTAGATGTAGTTTGTAATATAGTGGCAGTAGTTTTTGTTTTCAGGACATTTTCTCCACTTGGAAATAATAGCTAAATAAATAATTAACGAACACTATTGACTTTTCTTCCAACGAATAGATCAAAGTATTAGAACGTAATAAAATAGTCTGCCAATTAGTGTGGCACATAGATTCCTCGCGACCTATTTCGTACAATTTAATAACTTTATTCTTTTACAACTTATTTTTGTTAAATTTATTTAATTTTCCCCCGTTTATAGAATCCGTCAAAATTGTTTTAATTTTTCTACATGATTTAAGGTATTCATTTAGCAAAATTTAAAGAGACTATAAAAGTTTCATACACATCAGATTAAAACTTTTGAAGCTATAGCTGAAAATGTATGTTCGTGCGCATGTGGAAGAAAAACAAATTTGCGCAAAAGGTTTAAATTTATATGAGACCAACAATGGGCTAATTATGACCTTCCATCAAAAATTCATTGAAATCGGGCAAGTAATTTTTAGGCTATGATGGTTCACAAAAATTGAGACAGACAGACACACACGGAACCAAAAATGTTCCCTGATGTCTGAAACAGATTTCTGTCTTAGAATTTTTAAAATTGGAGACATAATTTTTGACATAAGAACAATTTTTGACATAAGAACAATTTTTTTGAACCACCATATCTTAAAACTACTCGTCTGATTTAAATGAGATTTGGATGGTAAGTCATAACTAGTCCATTGCTGGTCCCATATAGGTTTCAACATCCTGCGCTCATTTGTTTCTCTTCCACATAGGCACAGTCATACATTTATTTACAGCTATATCTTCAAAACTACTCATTTGATTTGAATGATATTTGGGTGGTTAGTCAAAAGTGGCACGCAGATAGCCCCAGATTAATTTTAACTGTCTGCGCATCTTAATTTTTTTATAAATTGAGACTTTAATTTATCTAAAAATCAAAACCATTTTGAAAGATATAAAAAATGGGGGGAAATTAAATAAATTATAGGCTTTAAAAGCATAAAATCATTAAAGTATACAAAATAGGACGTGAGGAAGCTGTGTACCACACTAATTGGCACACTAAGAATGCACTAAATACATAACTAAGAATACACTAAATACACTAAGTGTATTTTACCTATTATTTAAAAATTTTACTTTAAAACTATGTAGGTTTGTGTTCATATTTCATAAGGTTGAGGTGTGTAAAAAAAACTCTTCAGGACTAGGGGTATTCCAAACCCCCCCCTTAAAACTT
>KZ651337.1:50479-83533 GCA_001010745.2 Gerris buenoi
TTTTTTAATAAAAAACACCCCAAAAAATTCTATTTGTAAATATAAAGTAATAACATTACGTACGCCGCAATAACAGGTTGGTTACAAGGAAAATCTTACCCTGCCACAATTTTATCCCCCTCATGTCGTTCTATTGATATAGAGTGGAGATGGGTCCAGACTAATTGTGGGGGAGATCTGGCACTCCCATAGCATGGACCCTAATTCAATAACATTATGTCACAACGTAGAGTAATTCATGTGATAATAGAACACTGATTTCCCTCAATCCAATTAATATAGGTGATGTTTGAGTATTTCCTATATTAAATTAACCCCAATAAAATGAAAAATAAAGTTTTAAAATATTTAATCTCCATTAAAATTGCAGGGCGGATGAAGAATCAGAATTTGAGTAATTATTATGTAAGTAAATAAAACATATTTATTGGTTTCAAATCGGTTTTATTTCCTTTTTGTTAATCCATAATCCAATTAATTTGGTTTTTTAGTGTAGTTAAAATTGAATTACATAGACGGCAGACTCCCATATTTTACATTAGCTATATTTTATTTGCATTTAAAAATATGAATTAACTACTTTTTACATGCAAACTACTTAACTACTTAATTTGAACTACTTTTTGCATTTAAACATATTAATTAACTACTTTTTTAAAGTAAATAAATAAAAGCTAAAAAAGGATGTATGATTTTGTTTTGTATATCCTCTAATGAGATAAATGAATATGATAATTAAGATATGCCAACGTTTGTTATGTCTAAATAATAGATGTTAGCTATTACTAATAAATAATAATTTCCAAATTATTATTCAAAAACAGCTATAAGCTATTAATTATCAAATCATATGATTAGCTGTATGCTACCTATATTTCAGGGCCGATTAAGCCCGACCATATCGATAAATCTAGTTAAAGCATTTTTGTGATGTATCGGATACAAATCATAATAGATTACATCAACTAAGCAAGCAATCAAATATACAAACTAACATCTAATGGAGTTGTCATTCTATACATTAAGAACTTTATTAATATTATATTAATGTACTTTATTAATATTATATTAATTTACTTTATTAATAATATTAACTTTATACATCAAATACAGCTTGGGTTTTAGGTGAAATACGAGTCTCGAAGGGGTTGAAATCCAACGTTTCGCTTCCACTACTGGAAACATCTTCAGGGGTGTGGTGAATCGTGGTGTTGACTCGAAGCAATCACAGGATATACTGACGACTGGAGAGATGAACGGCGTATTTACTGGCTTCCTAGACCGTAGATTGTACCTAGGTGTTCCATTACTCGGGGTGATCTTTTGTCGGGATGATACAATCACGCAGGTGCTGCCTCGTCGGTGTTCCTTCGTCGGGCGGGTGATATAATAAGTCGGGAAGTTACCGCGGCGTCGCTTCTTGCTTTCTGCTAGGCACACCAAGGTAGAGGGGCCTAGGAAAGCAGTATAAATACGCAGTTCTTCTCTCCAGTCTTCAGTATATTCTGTGATAGCTTCGAGTCAATACTTCGATGCACCACACCCCTGAAGATGCTTCTAGTAGTGGAAGCAAAAGGTTGAATATCAACCCCTTCACGCGGATCCTTCGGATCCACCTTTCGCGGATTTCACCGTAAACCCAAGCTGTTCACGACGAATTTAACGGACCAATTTAACTTTATACATAAATGTAGCAATTTGATAGAAAACATATTATGTTTAAGCAGATTCGATATTTCGAGCAAGTATGTTTGAACACAATATACAGCACGTTTGTTAAATAATAAAACTACGAATCAATACTACATAATACGTAGCGATAACATTATAGTGTAGAAAATTGGCTACATAATGCAACGGCATCCCTTTACACCTAAGTGTTAAAACTCGATACAACACCTCTTGTTTTAAATTACATGGCTATAAGTGGAAATGGCCTAAAAAGGGTAAAATCGCCATTAACTTAGTTAGGATGAGAATACCCTATCGTTGGGCTTCAACCAATTTCCTTTAGGCCCTGTTCCAGCAGCTCGAAATACTAAAATAATAACCCTTTATACAAACCGAATTATAACAACACCTGCTTCATTTGATTTCAGCCCTTTTAAAGATCCACGTTTTATTTTTATTTATTAATTTTTTTTACGATGGAAAGTTTTCCTTCTATTTTATGTTATTACAAATTAAAATTATTACATTAATAATTCACCAGTCACAACTTCGTTTTCTCGTTGATATTTTTTTTGAACTTCGCGTATAAATTATTTCTCTTGAATAAAAATTAATATAGCTTTACTGGTCGAGTCATAATTTATATAGTCCAGTCACTCGGGTTATTCCCCTCCGAATTCTGTCGGACTGAACCGATTCACTTGAAATTCGGTAACATGATGGAAAAGTGCTCAAATAACAAAAGTTATATAACGCCGATGTTTGCTTCCACTCCAGGGGTGGTTGCCACCCCTTTTCGGGGGTGGACATTTTTTTGCTCAAAATAACCACGTGAATCGATAGAGGATAAAATTCTAAGCAACTTTGGATCAATAGAGTTTTTTCCGAAAGTCAATAATTTTTGAGTTATTCGTGGTTGAAAACAACTAATTTTCATTGAAAAAATCACGTTTTTTAACGGGTTTTCACGAATAACTCAAAAAAATATGCCTCTGATCGAAAAAGTATGTAAAACAAAAATTAAGCTTATAAAAAAACAAATAAAATCCTTTTTTTATAGTACCAGCAATACGAACTGAGCTACTGCTTGTTAATTGTTAGCTTTTGTTTGTCAAATGCTACATTACAGAGATTCAGAGTCAAATAGAGAAAAACTGTGCATTGCTCGAGGAAAACTTATAGAAGTTTTTTTAAAGTACATAAAAATAACTTTCTTTTTTAAAAAAAATAGAAGTCGACAGCATCAAAATTAAACGAGTTACGATGAAAATAAGATTGGTCCCTACATTTTTCTACGAAAAAATCATTGAAAACAACCCTCTAATTTCCATCCTAATTTAAATTGATCGTCGCCCTTCAGCGATTCTCTTTATTTATGTGTTATTAATAGATCCTAGAAGTTTGACCAATTTAAAATGTTTACTTTTTGAAAAATTGGGCTTTAAAGTGAAAAACAATTTTTTGCGATTTCGTAAAAAATGCCCTTTTTTTCTTCAAAATAACGCCAAAAATACTGAAGATACGAAAAAAAGCTACAGTGTTGAATTGTAGCTTTTTTAATTGCAAAGATTTTCCATCAAGCCGATTTTCTTTACTATCAATATTTGGCGAGATATGGCCGAGTAAAACCTCTATATACGAGCAAGCACCACCTTTTTCGAGCCCTTTAAACTAACCCCATTTTAAAACTAAGGGATTTAAATGGATTTCATTTACATAGCCTTGTAGCTCTTGAAAAACCCTACAAAATCATGTTTAGATGATTTTTTTAAGCATTAAGAATGAAGGAGATATGCTTAAAAACCCAAATCAATTTTTTTCGAAAAATTCGAAAATTGAAAAATTGTCGTGATAAAAGGCTGCCTACGGGAAATCTAGGCTGATTTGTTTTGGTGGATCACATGGGACACATTATAAAAATCATTAACCCTAACTTTTTGGGAACATCCAGACGGCGCGGCGGAAGTACGGGGTACAAAACTCAAAATAGTAGAAACCCTTCATGATGAATGTCGTTGGAAAGCTCTTTAAGAGCACAGTAATTGTTATAAACATTTTTGTCATATCTTCATTTAAGAGGGGGATAAAATGGGAAAACAGGAAAAAATAGTAAGGGGTGGTTTTTAAGGAATGAAAATTTGCAAACTAATAAAATTGATAATATTTTAGGCAGTTAAATTGTTAATTTAAGAACTCTGTTTCTTTTTTTTTTTTTGCGGGGGGGGATCTTTATTCTTAATTAAGCTTCAATAGGGGTTGATTTATGAGGGTATGCAATTAGTACATATTTTAAGCAACAGTGATCTTAAATTAAATCAATATGATAAATTAATCATTTATTAGGATAAATGTAATTTTTTTTTTAAGCTCTAAAAAAGGTTGATTTTTAAGGGTTGAAAGATTTTGAAATTGTGTTCCAAAGCATAAAACAATCATTATTCAACTAATCCAAACTGAATTTTACCCATCTTAAGCTTTAAAATGTTACTTTATAAGTTTTGACAGTTAAGGGTAGTTTTCACCCCTAAAAAATAATTTTGAAGTAGAGGGTGATATGAGCCTAATTCCAATTAGATTAATTATAATTAATCGATGCAGGACGAAAAAATTGAAAGGTTTTGCTATTTACTGGACTAATAATAAGATTTTTTTTCTTTTTTGCATAAATGGGTGCTTTCTAGGGGGTTACAAACTTGAAACACATGAAACATCATTTCACAAGCGATTAATGAATTTTAATAAAACCTAAAAAAAATATGTTTAACGTTATTTTTGTCATTAGGGGTGGTTTCTAAGGTTTGAAAATTTGTATTTAAGTACAAATTATCAATAAATATGTTTATTTTACTTAATTCAATCAAATTTTAATGCATAAAACGCTTAAATACGTGTTTTCCAATTTTTTCACTTAGGGGTAGTTTAAACCCCTTAAAATGGAAAAGCACACCTCGCCATATATAACTTTTGAAAAGGAGGGTAAGAGAAGCTTAAATCCAAATTTCCAGCCAAATCCATGCAGTCCGACAGAATTCGGAGGTAAGGTCATATTTTTCGCCCGAGTGACTGGACTAATATTATTTATTATTAAAACAATCAAGTTTCCTAGAACTTAATCAATTACATCCTTCGACAATGTCACCACCGAATAATGTTTATTGGAATGATGACACTAGTTAAGGAATTCTATCCATAAAATGTTTTTGCATTTCATATTATTTGGATGAGTTCGACGAAATCCGAAATCAAACTACCAAATAAATTTACATTTGATTAAGGACAGTTTAGTGGACGAGTGTAATATTGTAGTCAACGTTTATAATATTCTATGCCCTAGAGTTGAAATAGAATTCTGATTTTTAGTGATAATTATTAATATTATCTGGGCTTTTGGCTCAGGGAACCCGAGTTGTTGGTCTAGTTTCAATTATAAAAATAATTTCAAAAACTATTTTTAATAAAAGCATAAATTTCGTCCATTCCTGTTAAAAAATCTAGAATTGGAAATAATAAGAGGTAATAATAATATTAATAATAAACGGTTGTTACGACCCAGGTGACAGATGCGAGTACAAAGAATTTCTACAAACGTGATGAGATGACAGGTTTCTTCAGAATGTTGAGCTATTGCTGTTCTATAATCTTTGTTTTGTTTTCCTGCTTTTATGTGTTCTTGTTTGCGGGTTGAGATCAGTCAATCAGGAAGCATTTTATTTAGAAAAAAACCTTCGGGAAATTATACTTTTCTTTTGAGGATTTTCTCTACCCTCAACTTTCCCGAATACGAACCTCAAAAATCTTCAAGGTCGACAACTGTTTACTCAATAAACATCGCCTCTGACTACGTAGTTCCGGCTTAAAGGCGGAAAAAAATGTGTTGAGGGTTTTAGGAACTGCAGTCCACAGGTGGCCTAAGGCCGCTTCCACACTCCACTCACGTAAAGAAATGCCTCCTGGTTTGGACTGTTCAGTCCAAACCTCAAGGATTTCTTCTTCGTGTATGGCTGCCTTAATGTACGGTTAAGGCAGCCAGGTGAGTCGACGAGTAAGGTGAAGGCCATGGTAAGGGATAGTGCTACATTGAGGAATGAGGACTTGGTTAAGAATGACTAGAATATGCGAAAGAGTAAAAATAACGTGTGCACTGCACATTTTTGTTCTTTAATCCGGATCATTAATTTCTTAACCAAGGTTCAAGAAGCAGAAGGTGACATTTGTTGTTACTGGATGCAATTTGAATGTTTGGTGGAATGTTGTTGTTTTGGTGGATTGATTTGATTGCTTTGGTAGCAATACAGCCTAAATTATTATATCGGCATCACTTTTATCTAAAATGTATGTTATTAGGTAAGTTACTTAAAAGTTTATTAAAGAAATGTATAAAACAAAAGACTTTTAAACACAAATAAGGCTTTTCTGGCATTGACACGTCGGACTCCATATTGGCTGTGACGCAGTCTTAACCTGAGAACATAGAATGTAGATATGTAATGGTGAGGCCCTTTGAAAACTTATTTTGGGAGATTTATGGAGACGATTTAGAATGCTAATATGTAATGATGTGGCCAATTGAAAACTTATTTTGGTCTTTACATTTTGAGAGATTTAGGGATATAATTGATTTATAATTGATACAGGGTCTAACATAGTTTCTTGCTAATTGAGATCTAAAAACCATAGAAAGTTTCATGGATCTAACTTTACCCTTTCAAAGTTATCTAGGGTGTGACAAACGGATTAACGAACAGAATTAAGTAACGAGGGTCCGTGCCGGATACTTCAAATTCTAAAAACCTATAACTTCATCAAAAAGATAAGTGAAGTCACTGATTTCTCCAGCCTACTTTGTCGCAATAATTTCGTTGAAGGAGATAATAAGATTTAAATGTCAATTGTTGAGACATAGACCTAGACATAAAAACTTTATTTTATAGCATTATTATTAGTTTAATAAATTTTTGCTGAGCTTTCCAAAAGTAACGGAATCTACGTGATCGTTCTAAAGAACGAAAAAATGTTATGTCTCCGATTTTAAAAATTCCAAGACAGAAATCCGTTTTAGACATCAGGGATCATTTTTCGTTCCGTGTCTATCTATCGGTAGGTCGCTGTATTTGCGAAACAACATATCTTAAAAACTACTCTTCCGATTTTAATGAAATTTGGATGGTAGATCATAATTAGTCCATTATTGGTCCCATAAAAGTTCCAACTTTAACATACATTTATTTACTACACCTATAGCTTCATAGTACATATATGATTTGATTGTAACTTATATAGTTTATCGCAAGAACCCGCAGATAGCCCCCAATTAATTTGAACCGTCTGCAACTCTTTAACTTTTGCTTAATTGATACTTTAATGTGTAAAAAATCAAAACAATCTTGACAGATTACAAAAAACGGGGGAAACAAGCAAATTGGACAATAATGACTTGAAAAAGCATAAAATCAATTAAGTACGTGATAGGTGCGAGGAAGCTATGTGCCACACCAATTGGCAGTTTATTTTATTCATTAACTGTTTAATCTGACCTGTTTAAAATTTATGATTATAACTATATATTTAAGCATAATAATCACCTCCATCTTGCACTAGAGTTAAAACAAATAGTAAGCATTGGAATGACAAAATTAATGAAATGTTCAGAACAAAATTCACTAGAATTTAAAATGGGTGCAGATTATTTATCTAGGATAGTCGTTATTTTGAATGTGAAATAGTGCTAGCAGCGAAGATAAATAGAATAATTTGTAATTCAAACACAGAGTTGATATAGCAACTTGTTCAATTAGTTTAGGGTAATTTGAACTACAAATAGTGTTGCGGACTCTAAAACTAAAACTGATAAAATACACTAAGGATTAATGTTTCCTGCATTGCTAATACTCTACTATCCTCCCGAACATAGAAGAGCTTGTTTGACTGTACTATAACAACACAAAACTAACTAGTCTAATCTAGATCAATGTATTTTTAGTTAATCTATGTGATAAATAAGATTATTCTTTTACTACGTTTTTATTAGCTTGCTCTCTTGTTTGTTCAGTACAAATCTTGCAATTTTCAACTAACTTCCCAAATAGCTTGACATTTGAAACTTTTAGAATAGCTCAGAACACAATGACAATGTATTATTTTTATAATTTTAGCCATATTTCAGCAGAATTTAATTTGTTTTCAGCAAATTTTGATGCATGGAAGTTAGCTTTTTAAAAAAAAAAAAAAAAAAAAAAAAAAAAAATCTGCAAGATATCTTATTTGTTTTGACAAGTCTCATATTTACAATCTTCTTTTTAACGGGTTTGAAATTTTTGATTTTTTATTTTAGTACCTGGTATGGCTGATAAAATGTTCAAGAAAGATTATATCAAGCCTTTCTGTTATGTAAAAACTAATTGTATTTTTAAGAGATAAACTTTAAATGGAAGTGAAATAGGAAAAGTAAACAAAGAAATAAATTAATTGACGTGTGACAACCAGGTTTGTTTACACTTGTGTCCTAGGTATCGGTTTAATTTTTCTGCATCGGTACTTCTTTACTTATACACACGTTTCTTCTCTTATCATCCCCATACAGGGCATATCAATGGCACGGTTTAGATTCGGTGTAAGCGAGATCCGTTGTACAAAGATTTGTCCTTTTAAAGATTTAAGATCAGCTGTATAGTTGGTTGTCATTTATATAAAGTAAATAAATTCACAACTATTGTTTTCACTAAAGCCGTGTCCACACTATGACGACCAACAATGTTGAACGTCATAGTGTGGACCGACAATGTTGAACGTCATAGTGTGGACCGACAATGTTGAACGTCATAGTGTGGACCGACAATGTTGAACGTCATAGTGTGGACCGACAATGTTGAACGTCATAGTGTGGACCGACAATGTTGAACGTCATAGTGTGGACCGACAATGTTGAACGTCATAGTGTGGACCGACAATGTTGAACGTCATAGTGTGGACCGACAATGTTGAACGTCATAGTGTGGACCGACAATGTTGAACGTCATAGTGTGGACCGACAATGTTGAACGTCATAGTGTGGACCGACAATGTTGAACGTCATAGTGTGGACCGACAATGTTGAACGTCATAGTGTGGACCGACAATGTTGAACGTCATAGTGTGGACCGACAATGTTGAACGTCATAGTGTGGACCGACAATGTTGAACGTCATAGTGTGGACCGACAATGTTGAACGTCATAGTGTGGACCGACAATGTTGAACGTCATAGTGTGGACCGACAATGTTGAACGTCATAGTGTGGACCGACAATGTTGAACGTCATAGTGTGGACCGACAATGTTGAACGTCATAGTGTGGACCGACAATGTTGAACGTCATAGTGTGGACCGACAATGTTGAACGTCATAGTGTGGACCGACAATGTTGAACGTCATAGTGTGGACCGACAATGTTGAACGTCATAGTGTGGACCGACAATGTTGAACGTCATAGTGTGGACCGACAATGTTGAACGTCATAGTGTGGACCGACAATGTTGAACGTCATAGTGTGGACCGACAATGTTGAACGTCATAGTGTGGACCGACAATGTTGAACGTCATAGTGTGGACCGACAATGTTGAACGTCATAGTGTGGANGGGGGGGGGGGGGAAACCGCCAAGTTTGTGGTCCAAAAAAGTTTGTAAAATCAACTTTCTCCTGACACAACACTGTCAATTTAGATACTTATCAGCTTCTTCTCCTTGGATGTGTGCCTGTACAAATTAACTAAAAGTAACTAACTATTTGTACTTAGCAGAGTTAAGGCAAAATTAAAAGAAATGCATTATTTGTACCATTAAAACAAGCGTATTTACGCAATAAATATGTATTGAATATTGAGAAAAAATGTTACATGATGAGTTTATAGTTAGAACAGATGGTTTTATTGACGTTCCCTCAGACTCCGGCGGCATATTACCATTTGAAATATTATAAAATATATCGTTACTACACAAAAACTTCTGCTCGTATCAGGTTGAAATTTTTCATGTCTGTTTCAACTGTTCAGTAGACGATGTGTATGAATATTTATAAAAAACTTCGTTAGAACATCGTTACGTTAGAACATAAGATATTGGGAAAAATGTTTTTTTCTCTATTTTAAATGTTTTGGCTCACTTTACCGTCATTTCATAGTGTTGTCAGTGTTGGTTTTACTAAAAAAATATTTATAAAAGTTGTTTGTCTCATTGAATAGATGAAGTAAGAATTTTTTCCGTCCTATAAATTCCAATTTTTACATTTAAAGTTCACGTTTACGCGAGCGTTACGTCTGGATGCTGTGAAATATTTTAAAATGAAAATGTAGGACATGCATGCAAGCTATACAAACCAATAAATAATTCTCTTGTTCTACGTTATTGAGATGGATCTCAATAAATAACACCTTACCTTGCAACTAGCCAGACAGCTTAACTGCATAGAGCAACACCCAGCGAGTCCAATCTATAACAATCTATAATACTACACGTCGAATAAGGATTGATAACCCAGGTAAAGCTAAACCTTGTCTTGAATGCTTCAACTAAATATTAAACAGTTTGTGCTTCATAGCCAGCAACTCCAAATTTTAAATTCTACCGAATATGATGAATTGTATATGTCCTTATTCTTCCCAAATAAATTACCTTAGAAGAGTAGTTCTGTCTACCGAAATACTATGGAAGTTCTCATAGTGGATAATGGTAACATTCAAAGAGAACATTTGATTTAAAGAAAGTAAGTAGATAAACCTAATTGTATATAGATTATTTTAAATATAATATGCTGGTTTCGAACTGTTACTGTACACCAAGTGCGCTGGGATAGGTTGGGTCATAGGGGAAGTGCGCCAACCCCTTTTACCCAGGTAGTCCACGCACTTTGGGCTTTGAGTCCTCTGAAGGACTAATATGTGAAATAAGTTTATAGTACAAAAAAAAAAAAAAATCTACAAGAGTAGATTTTATCTTATTCCCTAAATTTGTGGTTTGTAGGATTCAAATTTCGAAATCCACTACAAAGTTCTTTGGGTTTAGACGGGGCGCAAGTGTATAGGTATATATAACCCGGGCTTACCTATGGTCTCATCCATCACTGCATCCATCACTGCGGTTGAAGTGCACGGCTGGTGCACGTCACCATTTCTAATCCTAGGCAGTATTTATACAATACTGTATAATATGGATATAAAAAAGTGGTTCATTGATTACCTTATTACTTTTAAGTGGCAGTTTGATAGAAACAATATCGATATTTATTACTATCAGTTGATAACAATAAGTAGTATTTCCTTATATTATTTTATTTTTTTATAAAAAGTTTGTTATTAAACTTATTATAACTTTTACTTTAATTATAATATAACTGCAATGACACTGTTAATAAACATATTACAGTTCCTAGACAATAAAACAAAATACGTGTGGTGTCGTGGGACACCCGGTAGGAACGAAGTTCCTTACGCTTTTCATTAAATATAAATTATAAAATCACAGTAATAACTACTTATACATGGTGGAGTTAAAAAAGAGACAAAATTAAAAGTAACTAACTATGTATTTGTATTAGTGGAGTTAAAGCAAAATTTTATGAAAAGCTTTTTATTATCTTTGAAGTGAGCGTCTTTCAATAAATAATGTATTGTATATTGAGAAAAAAGTTAATGATACATTTTTAATTAAAGCAGATGGTTGTAGAACAAAAAAGAACTGTCCTCTCAGACGCCGTCGGCAAATTACTCCAATTAAATATTAAAATAAAATATATAAATCCTAACTCACAAAAACTTCTGCTTGTATCAGGTTAAAATTTTTCATGCTTGTTTCAATGTACTATAGGTGATCTATACAAAGTTTCATTTAAATCGTTACGTTAGAACGTAAGATATCGGTAAAAACGTTGTTTTCTTTATTTTAATCGTTTTGGTCCGCTTTAATTAATTTAGCAATCTTTCATAGCGATCACTTCATAGCAGTGTCGGTGTTCATTTTACTAAAAAAGATTATTTACAAAAGTTGTTATTCTCATTAAATAGATGAAGTTGGAATTTTTTCCCGTCCAAAAATTTAAATTTTAAATTTGAAGTTTACGTTTACGCGAGCGTTGCGCGTGAACGCTTGGGTGGATAACGTTGTCCAATGAACTTGTTCTGGGCATTGGTAAAATGAATATGTGTACCAAATTTCAACTAAATCGGTCAACTTTTACACAAGTTATCGTCATCGGTAGATTTCGTGACGGATTTTGCGTGACGGTGATTTTGGTTGTTTTTTTCGGATTCACTCCCAGGCTCCAGAACGTGCCATAAGGAACTTCGTTCCAAAAAAACTTGTACAAAACAAAGTCGTCTTCTAGTAGTAGTTACCTAGTATTTCCTACTAGACGGGTAGAACGAACCACTTGTTCGAACCTCGCAATCAGGCCTACAGTGGACCCATTTTACCTGCCCCGTGGAGGAGAGTTCCAGCTACTTCGCACATCATACATTTGTACATTGTACCGCCGAAGCGAGTATAATGTGGTCATTAGTAAGCTATATGAGCGTGCGTCAAAGTGCGTGGGAAGAGGACCCCTCAGGGGGTCCCTCGCCCTACTCCGTCCTCGAACCATAGATAACGGTCACATCTCATGACATGGATCCCCCACGACGGCGTGGGGAAGATGACCCCTCGGGGGGTCCCCTCGCCCTACTCCGACCTCGAACCATAGATAACTGTCACATATCATGACATGGATCCCCCACGACGGCGTGGGGGAAGAGGACCCCTCAGGGGGTCCCCTCGCCCTGCTCCGACCGCGATTCATTGATGCAATTCAGAGTATCATGGCCCGGGACCGAACCCACGACCTCGAGTTTCCTCGACTCAGTGATAGCTATGCGCGGTGTCGTCAGCACCTCGGCCATCCTGGATCCTAAGTCACATCATATTTGACATTTTAAATCATTTTTCTTTACTTATAATTCAAAATGATTTCAGATGAGTAAATACTATAATAACTAGTAGATAAGTGCTGCAAATGCAGGATTTTATATATATTTTATAAACAATGTCACTTTAGTTCGGGCTAAGCTCGCTAGAGAAGTCAAGTATCGGGGGAGAGAATAATTAACCACTTTTCAAATCAGAATGTTCCCCCTTCCTAACTCTGAGAAGGCCGATATCTATTAACACAAAGCATGTGGATACAAAGGGAAACTGCATCCAGAATAAAGTTTAAAAGTACTTTTATCAAAGGAACTGATGACCATTTCCAGGCTGAAAGATGCTTTGAATAATAAACTAACTTTAATTATCGTGGAAAGACATTTTGTGTTATTCCTATACCTATTATGCTATTATACAGTAAATTATTTAAAGTAACACAAGTACATCTAAGGGGCTAGGGCCCATGGAGGGCACTGGCTTCCCTTCCAATGTCTACAAACATATTCATACGTAGCTACGTATAATTTTGATACAGACTATAATTTCGACCGCTGCTATTATACAGTAAAATTCAAATGTAAAAGAAAAGATGCAAAGAACATGTTATTTTAAATACATAATCGTTTAAGAAAATCGGAGAATAAAGTTTTTGAGGAAGCTGATTTCTTTTCTGAAGAAATGCGGAGGATAAAATATTCTGCAATTTACCTTGGAAATAAAACTCCGAGTTTAAGACATTTATATATTTAAATTTTCTAGATTCTTAATGTATTCAAGATTATCAAGTAGGTTAAATAAATAAAAAACTTTTAATGTTAGTCAATGTCTTTTATATATTCAAGGTATATGTTTAGATTTGTTATTTTTGTTTTAATTATAGTGCTAGTGATTCTTGCTAAATATATAGAACTAGTTACTTTTTTACTTACTTTTTGGTTACTTTGTCCCGGCGCTGGAGCTTGTTTTTCTCTGACTGTTTCCCGTAGTTAATAATAATTATAATTTGATTTAAATTAAAATTTAATCGTTCCGTAGTATGAATACTACCAAAATCGTAAAAAATGAATTATTTTTTATCGTCATTTTAAAATGTTGTATGACTTCATAATTGAGTTTAAAACAAGACTTACAAAAGAGGTAGGTTACGTCTAATCAGGTTATATTTATGTTTTTGATTTCTCGTATTTTTAAGTTAAACACAAATAAATTAAATATTATTCAGATCATTTTGTAGTATTATTAAACATTTGAATTATTATTATAGTTACATAGTTATAAAAAGTCATTATAGAAATCAAATAAGACATAGTTGAAATTGATGAATTGCACATTTAATTTATATTATTTTTTTACTACAAGATGTTAGAAAACATTTGATTTTGTTTTAGCGAATTTTCGAAGAAAATTAAGCTATTGCAATGGCTTCAAAATTTTTGAAAACTTTTTTCATGGAAATCCGTTTCAGGCCATTCTGAATCGATCCCTAAATTTTAACACTTTTTTTTATGTATGTATGTATACATGTATATATGTGTCACTCCAGACGATATCTCCCGTTAGGATGCAATTAAAATTTCAAACAACTTTTAAAATGTCAATCTTATCAAAAGAAAGGATGTGTTCGTCGGCCAGATTTTTTGGAGTCCATTTAGGGGTCAAATTTTGACCATTTAGGGTCAAAAATATCATAAAATCACGTTTTTTCCATTTTCCCCCCCCCCCCCTTTATATGAAAATTTGATACAAGTGTACATAACAACAATTACTGTACTCTTAAAGAGCTTTCCAACGATGTGCATCTTGAAGGGTAAATACTATTTTGACTTTTGTACCCCGTACACGTGTGTACCAAAAATTGTTTTTTTTTTTACCCATCCGAATTCTAAACCAAATTTTGCCAATAATACGCAGATTTCTTTGAAAATTCGCTCATGGTGCATGACTGGACTTTTTTCAAATGAAAGTTACAAACATTTGTGAAATTAGTTATTAATACGTAAATAAATAGATAAATCAAAATCTTAGGTTTTATTTGTGTTGATTTTCTCCCTTCTAGAAGAAATTGTTATTTATGCAACAAGGGAGAGAATTATGTGTTTCTGCTCGAGGTTAAGTTTTCTCCTGAGGCACCGCCGAAGGAGGAAACTTCATTAGCTCCCGAGGCTTGCCAAGGGAGATAACTGTAGTAATAGCTCTCGAGGCTTGCCGAGGGAGATAATCCCGAGAGCAGAAATACTTCGATCCATGTTGCGTATTAAATTTTATCTACCACTAGTGCACCATGGGTAATAGCTATTAAGTTTGTAGATATAAAAGTTTTACCTACAAATTCACGTAATTTAAACAACTTAATCTGATATTTAGTTAATTGATAGATATATTAAAATAACTATTTTTATACTAAATATATACGTTTTTAATTTAATTACGCTTAGTTTGTTTTTAATTTAAAGACTTTGTATGATAACTAAAGTAACTCCCGAAAAATTAGTAAACAAAACAGCTAAAAAATCATTACTACCAACATAATACTTAAAAATTACGTAAAAAAAATACCTTTTAAGTTGGTATGATTGTTTTTTCACTCCTAAGGGAGGGAAGTAACACTTCCCTCCCTGTTATTAGCAATGTAAAGTCCACTTACAATGCAAGTCGTAGATATAATCTTGTACGTACCATCACGGGAGCAAAATGTCATAGTACCCTCGCTATAATTAACTGCCTTGACTACGCCTAGGGATTAAACTTCATGGTTCCCTCGGCTGTGCCTCAGGAACCAACTAAATAACTCCCTCAACGCTTCGGGATATAGGCAGTATGGTTCCCTCGGCTACGCCTCTGGAACCAACCAAAACGCTGAGGGTGTAATGACTTTGTTTCCTCCCTTGGTGCGTAAATAACTATTTTGCACGCTATCTCCTGGATTAGTATGATTATTTTGAACTTTAACACCAAATGTATAAAAATTAATAAAGTTATGTTGACTCTGTATTGGCCATGCATTGGTCACGCGCTGGAGCTCAGACGATATTCAGACATGGTTTAAAAACCTCTTGTTTTGGAATCATAATGGGACTGGAACTATCGAATCATTCTGCTTTTAAATTAGTTGTGTGCGAGAATTAATATAATTTACCTTAAAACATATTGGATGAAGCAATAACATGGATCAAGATACTGGAGCATGTTATGGTCTACACAATGTCGGGAGTAGTTAGTAGATTTACGAGCATTGTAGATAGGATAATTTAAGCAATTAGAAAGTGAGCATAGGAAGAAACAGCTGGGTTCTGGATACTAGAATGATTTAGTAGAAAGAGGTGGCTCTAGATACGAACAGTATATATTATCTTTACTTTAATTAATCTGCCAGTAAAACTTCCATATCCATAAACTATTACTTTGAACAGCAGTGAATAAAAGAAAAATTCTAATGATAAACTCCATGTAGAATGTAGAAACACACCCTTTTATTTATTTAACATAAACAATAACAATGAATAATAAATAGTCGTACAGCGGTAAATCCAATTTTATTCTGTGTGGAGAATAAATCTTATACAATAAGGTTATGCAATAAAGGACATGTTGCCTGAAACATTCTCCATGTAATTAATAATACCAGCCCATAAAAACCAAGTTTTTATTATAAATCCTTTATATTTTTGCATTTTAGTTCTGAAGGGAAATATTGGTATTCATTCATTTCAATTTTAAATAAATAATTTAAAATTAATTAATTAGTAACATTTAATTAATTATTATATTTGTTACAATGATTTTGTATCGGTAGAGAGTCGAAATGCCAAGATTCAGCAAGATTGGATAATTAATTGAATTTTTATTTATTGTATTACTTTTTTAAATTTAATTATCCCATTCATTTTGAAAAAGATAATTTTTTTAAAATTAATTAATTAATGAAATTAATTAATTAATTAATTTGTTAAAATGTTTTTATATTGGTAGAGTCTATGTGCAAAGTTTGAGCTCGATTGGATGACTGGAAGTGGGTTAACTAGCCCTCCAAAGATTTTATATACCAACCAATTAATTAATTAATTAATTATTTTTTTATTTTATTTTTTAAAATTTATTTAATCCATTCATTTTATAAAAAAAGAATTAATTAAATTGAAAAATTAATTAATTAATTAATTAATTAAATTTAATTAATTAATTAATTTGTTAAAATGTTTTTGTATTGGTAGAGAGTCTATATGCCAAGTTTCAGCTCGATTGGATGACTGGAAGAGGGATAACTAGCCTTCCAAAAATGTTGACGCTAGGCACCTACCCAGGCACCCAGTCGCCAGCCAGGCACAAAAGTGAAGTTAATATAAAGGATTAAATAAAAATGAATGCAATGCTCGTAAATCTATAAGGCAATATATCCGGACAAATTTAGAGGTAATATTGCAAAGGACACTGACACCTTGGCAAGTTAAGGTTTATATCCTTTTTAGGGTTGGGGCATAGCTAAACATCGATGTTTTCGATATATCGACATCGAAAGAACAAAAATCGATGTTAGCCAAAGCATCGAATGAAAACATCGGTGCTTTCGATACATCGACATCGATGTTAGCCAAAGCATCGAACGAAAACATCGATGTTTACGATTCATCGACATCGATGTTAGCCAAAGCATCGAGCGAAAACATCGGTGTTTTTTATACATTACAGTCCTCCAACCCTACGAAAAAAAGGTCACCTGTTTAAAAAAAAATCCCTCGTTCTCGTTCCTGATATTCGTTGTCACCATTTTTTGGGGTCCGATGCATCGATAACATCGATCCTTTCGATTTTTCAGGTCAACATCAATGTTGACCGATAAATCGAATGATCAAACCTATTAACAATTTTATGGCCAGATGAGGATTAATCCCCCACTGGTCAGGCCCCGATTAGGGGGCATTTTAGGGTAAAATGCGCCCTGGGCAAAACATTTTGTTGCCCTCCCCCTTCCACCCAAAAAAATGGACTGAGATATTTGTGATATCTAAATAGTATTTTAGGGTTAACCATTGTGGACTGATACCATAGTCTGTTGTAAAAATTACGTATAGGTATTAACCTGAAATGGTATGTACTATTGATAAAAAAAATGAATAGGACTATATTTCTTTTTTAAATAATATTGATTTTTTATAACCCGTTTTTAGTGCAAACTATAAACATACCAGTTTGCATGACTACTGACTACTTTTTAAAGTCTAAATTAATTTGTTTTTAATACATGAACACGTGGATTAAAATAGTCATAGCTTTTATTACCAAAGAGAAAATGTATGAAATAAATACTAAGAGATGAAAATGAAAAAATATTACTTTTTGTCCACAATTCGTGGGTAAAATAAACATTAACATTTTGAAAATAAGAAAACAATCAAATATTTGTTGAAATACATAACAGTGAGTGAATAAATAGCTTGTTATGCCAGCCGTATTTTTTTTTTTTTTTTTTTCTTTTTTTTAACGTTAAACTAATTATCCGAAAATTTTCCGCCCCCCAGAAATTTCCACCCTGGTCAATTGCCCAGTCTGCACATTGGTAAATAGGGGCCTGCCACTGGTGCGAATATTTAGGGGTTCATCGATTTTTTTATGAGGGGGGGGGGAAGGTTGGAAATGATATGGGGAGATTTCGATGCACTTTTTTTTCATGACAATTTCCAATTGTAAATACAAAATAAGAGCAAATTTAATTTAACTGAAATTTAATAATTATTGAACTTTTCATTTTCACCGTTTTCAGGTTCTACCAATTTCAGACTTTTTTTCATTACAAAATTGAAAAGACAAAAATTATTCTTTGTTGAAAGAAAAAGCTTCATTAATTATGACGGAAATAATTTCTTTTGAGCAATCCAATATTATTATTCATGCAATCCTTCCTGATTGAATTATATTTCTTAGAAAAGGGAAAAGAAGAAATAATTAATGTATACCTTTCATCCTTCTCTTGAATACCAAGTAGCTAGCTTTATACCAAAGTAAAATATCACTATATTATTTTTGTATTTTTATAAATAAAACATTGCAAATAACAAAAACAAATATCTACCTCTGACATAACAATTTTACTGGAGCTTCAACCTAATTTTCCTTCTTTTCTTTGCTTTTCTCTTCTATCAGACTGTCACTTCCAGTTTTTAGATGTGTTTTCCTTGTTATATAATATGTTATGACATCACCTTTAGGTTTCAATTCAAGTCGAACAGGAATAAGTTTTTTCTTTTTTTCTGTCAGATAAATTAGCTCTTATGAAATTCCTAGCTGACTATAAGTTGAAGATACAAATACAAAATTATACCTGCATGGAAGAACACACTTTTGACACTCCAGATGTCACTTTTGTAGCAAGAGAGACAGAAATTTCAGAAAGAGAATTCTTAAAATGGTCTTGATTAAAAAAAAGAAAAAGAGGATGATTTCTATTTCAGGAGTAATGTCTGAAATTGACTTTTTTATATTGAATTGATTTTTATTGAAGTTCTTTCCAACCTTTGTTGACAGACCGAGCTACATATTTTGTATGCTACCAGTTTTTTCATGCACTACGTTCACACATATTTATGAAAGCGTTTCGGATTCGAATCGTTTTTAAAACGATACATGTTCAGTTCACACAATAAAAAATAAAGGTGATCAAATTTTTTTTTTTCATATCTCATAACGGTGTCGTCACGAGGAAAACCTTATTTATTATACCTAATATACCCGCGAATTTTTACATTTTATTTGTAATTTATTTTAAGTTTTTACAGGTTTTTTTTTATAGTATTAACTTTTTTTGTAAAAACGTTTTTGAATTTTCTTAAAAAAAGAAACGGAAGCTCACGAAAATAAACAACTAAAAAAATGAAAATGAGTAAAAATAACCTGATATCTCGATCTCCTCCTTGACCTGTTCATACGAGCGTTATGAATACGATCCCCCGTTCCGATCACGTATTTTTGGTGGAGCGGATTTGAACCGAACGATCCGTCATTCTCCATTCACACAGCGTTTTGAACTAGCGGATCGTTTTCAAAACGGATGTATGAACGTATAGTAATTTTCTTAACGGACATGCGTAATGTGGGATGTTAAATAAAAAGGCGCGGATACTTTGAATACAAATATATAAATGGTTTCGTTTTGCACCATGTGTCCTTGAAAATTGCGTTAAACAGTAAACGGACACTTGTCCGTTTACTGTTTGTTTAGGCACTGATATAAGATGGCCTTATAGAGGCCGAAGCCGCTTTGAATTAAACAAATATTTTGCGTGGAGAGACTATTTTTTATTCCTTTAATGATGAACTCCACTAACGCTCATCCTGTCTGACCTCATTTAAGTTTAAATTATGTTTTTAATAAATTTGGAAACCCTCTACTTTGTTTTAGAAAATGTAAGAGTTAAACTTTTTTTTTTTTTACAAAAATAACAATTTTGTGGTAAATGAAATTCACTTCACTTCGCTCCAATATCAGTTAATTTAATCTACTAAGTTTGTAAAGAGTTTTTTTTTTTTTTTTTTTTTTTAAATTTATCCAGAAGTGATTTCCTAAGGATGTATAGACTCAAATAAGTTTTAATTTAATCAAGCATGCATAGAGAGCAGCACCTACTTTTGTGTATTGAGTAATGATGTCTCATTTATCAGAGGGTTCAAAATTAAGAGATTAATTACCTGAGTTTTCCACTTAGCAACGTGGTTTTGTAGCCACTCACTATATTTTGAAATGTTGCAGTACAGTTTATCAATACAAAGTAGAAATGTAATAATTAACTCATTTCTTTCTATTTTTAAACCGCATCTGTGCTGAATACGTGTACTTATTATTCTACATTCTAAATGTACATACATTTAGAATTCTTTAAGAATACTTCTACTTCTACTTCTTTAGAATACATTCTACATTCTTTAAATCAGCATTATGTATAAAGATGGTTTTAGTGAGTTTTATTTTGAAAACTATAAATGTTATTTTTTGTTTATACCCATAAAGTGAGAGGAGAGAGAAGAAACATAGCCAAAAAAAAAATACATAATATGAGGAATGTATTTTTTAAAAGAACGCTCAGGTTGTTTGAATTAAGATATTTTCCCGGGTAAAAAAGTTTACTGCGTCAGCTAAATTTTACCCATGTGAAAACATTACATAAAAATACTCTAAACTCTAAATCATATTGATATGACGAAGCAAATTAATTTGTCCTGGAAATATTTTCATATGACCGGGTCAGTCGTTTAAGATTTTCAGGAACTCCGGCTCAGTTCAGTCGTGTTTTCATACTCGGTAGCTGCAACTCAAGACAAAAGAACATTCATTCCAGGGGCGGCTGTTTTAGAACAACCTTCACTTCTCCCGTTATATAAGAGGTGAAGTTCAATAAACGAACAACGTTCACGAACGATGGAACGATGCTATTTAAACAATTGACTAGTATGACCGTTATAACCTACAACAAAGTAACAAACTTATAAGTTTTCCTTTGTTACTTAGTTTGTTTATTATGTAAAGAAGGCTGTATTAGAACTACTGCTCACCAATTTCTAATTGACCGATTTAATTTTTTTAAACAGTTCCATTTTACATATTAAAAACGATTCCGGTTGTACTATCATGATATATTCAGTAGGTTTTTTATTTATTTATTTATTTATTTTTTAGCCTCCTTATATAGCCCACTGCATATTATGTAATTACAACAGCCCGAATAGGGCTTGGGCCTTCCATATTACAAAGTGGATATAAAGATCGCTCTATCTCTATCACCTATATGAACCATATATATTATAATATTTGTAACCTTTCAAACACTATTGCACTTAAGCAGATCATTTATATGGCGATGCTGGGAGAGTACTGAGCGTGATTCCTCTTGCCACTGCCGATAATCGAACCCGGAACTCCAGCGTGGGAAGTGCAGTCGATAGCAATGAGCTATCACGTTTGTCACCTAAACGACTCTAAAAAATAAGTTCAACTGAAAGACTCAGAAATGCTTAAAAATTAGAAAAATAATCGTTTGAGACGTCAAGTTCATTATCTCTTTACATTTCCTACGCTCACTAGATTAGACAACAGTAAATTAAAGCAGTTAAGTAGTAACTTCACATTGATTAATTAATTGGAGCACTATTAAAATTTTATAAGGATACTATGTCGTTAAAGTTTAAAACATTTTAAAGTAGACCTAATGGAATTATTTAGTCATTAGCCTGTATAATTTCAATTTATCAATATTCGGATTTATTTTAACACTCCATTCTACTTCTCTATGAATTAAATTTGATAGTTCAGTAGTAAGTAAATAAAATAAATCCTTTGTTAGTTACATTCATGCTGTAAAATAATGTTTAATTTATACTTTAATAAATTACAATTTTTTTTATTTTTAGATGTCAAAGGCTTTTTTTGATGGGCAATTCATTTTCTTATTCATGGTGACATTATATTTTTAAACAAAATTATTTTACTACTACACAAAAGATTTAAAGATGTTATTTTCTTTATACAAGGGGAAAATGTTATTATATTGAAAGGGGACAAAAATAATTCCCTTTATTAAACCTTTTTATTTTTATTTTTTATTATTTTTTTTTTTTAAAGTAAAATGTTTAAAAAGGTGTTGGGAGAAAAAAGGTAAGTGGTAAAATATAAAAGGACATAATTCCTAATATTATATTTTGAAGGAGGTAGAATTGAATTTGTGTGGCAGGATAAATGAGAGGCCGGTTCTGTGTTTGAGTAAGCTGGGGTAAAATGATGGATGCTAAAATCAAGTTTTAGGGCCCTACCTTTCCACGAGGGAAAATTAAAACATCACGTTTCCCGACCCTTCTATGGCCCCTCGCTAGGGTTGAAAACTCGTCATGTTTGGGCTTCTATTTTAGACACCAATCTAAACCAGCCTGAACTTTACAATTTTCAGGGAAATTATTTAGCTAACTTTCTTTTTATTTTTTTTTTAAGGGAGCCAGCGTGACCGTGTGGGTTAAATTACTTACCATGTCTGCTCGGCCATCACTGAATCATAAGCGGAACGAGATGGGGTTCGATTCCTCGCCGTGACGCTTTGATTTATATGGCTCCCTATTGATCACGTCACACTCGCTTTGGAGGTACAATGTACCAGTGGTATGATGTGTGAAGTGGCTGGAACTCTCTACCACGAGTATAGTATAAAGGGCCTAAGTGATGACCTAATTGCAAGGTTCGAACAAGTGGTTCGTCCTACCCGTCTAGTACTAGTACTAGGTCCTTACTACTACTACTAAGCTAACTTTTTACTTTTCGTTGTCTAAAACTAATCTCTGAATTTGTTGTACACAGTTGTACTTTCTATGCACTAGAGTTTTAGATAAAAGTAAGAGTAATTACAAAAAAAAACTATAACGTAGTGTAACAATGAAAATCGTAAAAAGCAAAAACGAATTAACTCGTGGAATGAAGTGAGTATTGTAGATTGAACTTTCAGAGTTTAAACAATTAATAAGTTATTATACTTAAACATTCTAAATAAACCTTCATTTGCCAACTTATCGAGCATATATAAATACATACACCTGTAAATAAATGAAGACGCTTGGGTACATGTAAAATTAAAGTTGAATTTTAATAAAAATAAATTAACAAATAACATATTTGATTTACTTGGCTTATGCGCATGAAAACTTGGAGCCCAATGGTCCTTCACGAAATCTTCCTTATATAACATACTGGAGTAATATTCGTAACACATCCATATAAACCATATTGTGCATGTATACCTGAGAATGATTGTCGTTTAATGTTGTTCGAATTCAGATATTTTCCCGGGTACAAGTGTTTAATGTGCCAGCTGACTTTTATATGCGAACATTACATAAAAATACTCTAAATCATATTGATATGGCGAAGCAAATAGCTCCAGATGAAAGTCAGTTCAGTTGTGTTTTCATACTCGGTAGTTGCAACTCAAGGCAAAAGTACATCCATTTCAGGAGCGGCCATTTTGGATCAATCTTCACTTCTCCCAGGTTAACGTTTTTGAATATAAAATAGCATTAATTATTATTTGTTTAATAAAATTTAAGTATGTAAACGCCGATTAGCTTGCTTTTCACTTGGGTTCATTCCTCAAACGAGAATTCGTCGGACATAACGTGCTTAAATATATCTCCTAGGCTCATTGACCTGACTCAAAGGTCTGAAATAGTTGACAAATATGAAATAGTTTATATCATTAGCGTGCATGTGTTGTAGATTGTTAAATTAAAAAAAATAACCTTATTCTTTTTATTTCATAAAAATTGCATCTAACATTTATTAAACTCTAGTACTATTCGCTACTTGAGTTATGATATACTACAATAGTAGACTTACAAGAGTTACATTTTAATATAGTTATGACTCTGACAATACTTAGAAACTTTGACAACTACAACTCCACACTCACAACTTAATCTTGACTTTAGAGCTGCTTTGTTTATATAAGCTGACCACACCCAAAGCTTCATAAGCCAAAAATCATAAGCGGTGCATTATGATTTTATACTTCGCATTATTATTTTATTACTAAGCATTTTATCATTATATTATTGCTTCCGAGCTTACCGAAGGTAGGGGAAGCATTGTGTTCACTTTGGAGAACGAAAAACTTTTATGTCTCCGATTTGAAAAATTCCAAGACAGAAATGCGTTTCAGACATCAGGGAACATTTTTGGTCTCGTGTCTGTCTGTCTGTGTTTCCGCATATTTTGAAACATCCGACGATAACTTGAGTAATTCTTGGCCGATTTAAATGAAATTTGGTAAACATGTTCATTTTACGAATGCTCAGGACAAGTTCGTTGGACAAAGTCATCCGTCCAAGCGTTCACGTGTAACGCTCACGTAAACGTGAACTTTAAATTCAAAATTGGAATTTTAGGCCGGGGGAAAAAAAATAAAAATTCATATACTCAAAGAGACAAACATTTTTTTCAAATACAATGATTTAGTAAAACCAACAGCGACACCGCTATGTAGTGTTAATGATCGTTAAAACTATTAATAGTTTTTAGAAAATAAACAATATAACAGTAAAGTAATAAAACGTTAATGTTAATATAACAATAAAGTACGTGATAGGATGCGAGGAAGCTATGTGCCACACTAATTGGCAGTCTATTTTAACTTCTCTTTCATAGGTAATATTCAAATATATGTATGTTTATTAAAAATAAACCTTTTTATAAAAGCATATTTGTGAGTGGTGAATATATTTCACGGACACAGTCCACTAGACATAACTTTACTCAATAACAAAAATTCAAGGAAACAACAAAATATTCATATAAATCAGTATTCCCTGCGTGCAAGCACATCTGTTGGAAGTCCTTTAGAACCATTGGAAAAACTCCCTTTAGATGGAACATAAACGTTCCTTTCTTTTCCACAACAAAGAATTGTATAATAATGGTTAGGAAATCGGTAGCTAAACATGGATGTTTTCGATGTTAGTCAAAACATCGATTGAACATCGATGTTTTTGATGTTCGACATTGATGATTTCGATGCTCGACGTCAATGTTTTCGATGTTCTCGATGTTGAACATCGTCAACGTCGATGTTTTCGATGTTCGACTCAAGAATAATGTGTTCATAAATACAATAAACAACAATTTCTAGATATGATAATAAATTATTAAGAAGTTTTATCATGTTTCAAACTCTCTTCTTCATTACATATTTTTATTGCTCTACACTGTTTATAACTAGTTTTTCTGAAAAAATTATCTTTTCTTCTTATTTCTTCTTTACTTATATTTTTATTTATTTTTTATTTCTTTCTTGGCCGTACCGTATTTTCTTATTATAATTATAAAAAAGCAAAGTTAAAAAGGCATTTATAGAGTTTTTTAAATTACTTTTTGAGATTGTTTTCTTCCTTTCCTTTTACCTTTCTCAATTTCCTTTATTTATTCTTTTAAAGTGCTTTTTAGAAAAAAAAAATGTAAGAAATTTCCCTCCAAGAATTTGTTATATAACTTTTAAAATTACAACATGATTTTGTTTTTTTGATCTTATGGTTATATGAAACTTTAGGTCCGAGAATATACGGTATTATTATGTTGAGTTTTGTTTCTTAGTATCTCTTATTATTTATTTTATTTTTATTTTTGAATAAATGCAATTTATTCAGTGGTTTTATACTATTTTTTTCCTCTCAACTAAAATAATCATAAAGGCAAACGGAAGAACTATGACATGGCCCAATAAAGCCACTATAAATTTAGGGAAAGTTGATTATCAAATTTTATTTCTTAAACATTAGTTGAAACAATAATAATAATAAAAAAAAAATCGGGTACGTGGTACCTCGGAACTTTTCCTCACTTCAGAGGCCACTAAAGTGGCCTCTCCTGCTGCTTCGCAGCAGGAGGAATCAGCATTAGACTGATTTATTATCATTCTTTAAAAAAACTTATTTTTAATAACTAAATTTTATTTAATTATTTAATTAATAGAATTTCATCAAGTTTTTTATATTTGTTCCTTAATTTTTTCCGATTCTAACGATATGCTATAAGTCAAATACCTATGTGTAATTTCAGTATTATTAACCGTCATAGTTTAAAAATTCAAAAATTTATAACTTCAAAATGGCGACCATTTTCGATTTATTATGATTTTTGCTGACTAAGCAAACTGGGTTCAAGATGGCGGAAAAATTTGATTTTCGGGCGGCACAACTACAGGTTAGGACTGATTATTCTGCTAAGTTTCAACTCTCTAGGTTAAATACCTTGGGTGCTACGATGATAACACACATACACACGCACACACATACATTCGTCATGCTGAAAACCACTCATGAGGTCTTAAAAACACCTAAAACGGATAATTCCGTTGAAATCTCGAAAACAAATTTTTTGATGAAAACAATACTTTTCCTACTATTAGTAGTGAGGAAAAGTAAAAAATAGGCTGCCAATTTTGTGTGGCACATAGCTTCCTTGCATCCCATCATGTAATGATATTGTTATATTACTTTATTATTATATTGTATCTACATTATTTTAAATAATGTTGTATAATAATGGATAATGTAAAAGGATATAACGATAGGAGAGAGCACTGGCAATATTCAAAGTTATCAAATTCGTAAAGCCAAAGTCGATAAAAGTAGTGAGAGTAGGTTTATAGTTTGAGAGAAGTTTGATAGCGTGTGCACAGAACTTATCGTCACACAGTTCACGGACGCGGAAAATGTTCCCTGATGTCTGAAACGGATTTCTGTAAGGAATTTTTTAAAATAGGAGGTAATAACATCTTTTCTTCCTCAAAAGATAACACAATGCTTCCGTTACCTTCGGTAAGCTCGTAAGCAATAATGAGTAGAAGTAATGATGCAATAAAAAGTATTATTAAATCATGGACATGGACTTTTTTTTTCCCATTGAATCTATACATCGACGTCTATTATAGGATAGATCTTCGTTTACGCCAACGACGTAGGAAGAAGAACACTGCGCATGCTTTTAGACGCTACAAGTGGAAGTTGACACTTCCTATTTCACTTTTTATTATATTTATTTCATACATTAACTATTGGATATCCAATCACTTCTTACACTATTGTACTTTTTATTCATTATCGTTAATTACTATCTTGCAGTGCCAGTAAGAGACATTTATAAAAGACCACAATTACTACTTGACACCTACATTCACACGACCATTATTCTTCACATCACACCACATTTCATCTGTTCTACAGTTAAGAATTATCTGTATTATATTTATCATATTATGTTGTAAACATTAATTTATCTCCAAACATTATATCTTCATCGTACCACCCACCTTGTGTACTTATTTATCACAATATTTTTAAGACCCTATTTTAACCACCCTATACATACAGTCCACCCAATATCTTTAATGACCCGGCAGCGGATTCAGGCGCAAGCCCTTCCGTACCGAACAATAGGGAAGCTGAAGCCCATTAAGGGCTAGGGGGTAGGCTATGTAATATGTAAGGAAGGAAATATTACATTTGATGACTTTAACTGATCTCTGCCGCATTTCTCTTCAAATAACCTTGTTGTTTTCTTCTTCTATGTATCTTCTATATTCTCGTATGTGTGTTATGAATTTTCGTATTTCATTTGACATTCTAGACTCTAAAATATTAACGATAACTTCTTTTTATATTTAAAGTTTTACTTAGGTCTTTTAAAGAAAACTCAAACGGCTCTCATTTGCGATATTTTGATTCCTCCATGGAGAATTTTCCTCCTACTTTCGAAATACTACTTTACCAAATATAATTAACGTGTAATTTTGAAATGAACTATGATTTTAGCTTGAGAATGATCCAAGGAGGAATCGAAATATCGCAATGTGAGGCATTTGAATTTTCCTTTAAAGACCCTACTAGGTAATAATTTATACTACAAGGAACGATCGTGACAAGCACATGGATTTAATTATGCCCAACTCAGTAGGTAGTATGGGGTGGGTTTTATGAGCTAACATAAGTAACAAAAAAAATTGACAAATCAAAAGCTGAACATATATTTAAGAAAGAGCTCCAGGTTCTTTTCTTTAAAAAGGAGAGAAGAACCAACCCCATATCAAAACTTTAAATTACATTATACAAAAAAAAATGGTCTTAGTAGTTAATAAAAATTATAGGTGATGTTAGATGGTTGGATGAAGATGAAGATTGTTATATGTGAATCCGGAAAATTCCGCCCTGGACTAACCACCCTAAAATAAATAAATAGGAGGCTGTTACAAAAACTATATCAGAACGAAAACTTAAACAAAAATGAAATGGTGCGACCATATGGTCGACCAAGCCAAAGCAGAAAAAACGAAGCTTACCTTCACTTGAAGGGTTCGGATGCGATGATTACATTTATGAAAAGAAGGATTAAGTGAAATGAACTGAGGTACATCTAGTGTTCCACAAACTATAATTTTAGAACAAACTTGAAAATTATTTGAATTTATGCATTTTAATCAACTGGAGGTTCGGCCTCACGGCCAAAGCCGCCGGCCGCCACGCCGGCGCCGTTCCGAGAGCCTCTAGCCTCTGCCTGGGCATGGCGTGTTCCACAGCCAACAAAAAAACACACTGTCTTACTTTAATTTTTAAAGATCAGAGGGAAAACAACTTATAAGAAAATCAAATTAATAATTTTAAAAAATGAAAAAGTAATTTGGATTTCTCCAGAAAGCCGAAATCAAAATTATAATGGACCCTAAACTAAACGATAAATGGCCAACCTGCGATCAATTTTCCACAATATTTAAATTATATTGAAATAGGAAATTGACCCCAATTTTAAACTGTTACACGATCTACTAATTTATCAACGTTTTTAAGATGTGGATACATGGTTAAAGCTGTAGCAAGTGAAGATCTAAACAAAGAATTTATTAATTCATATAAAAGATAAGGTTATTGATAAGGTTAAAAGATAAGAGGTTTTTGAAGATTTAGCTTGAGGCTTTCCTATAAAATGAAAATTTCGTTGAGCTACACGAGGGTAGAGCAGACATTCCTAACATGTTTCGTCTTTCCTTGTCCCTTAGAAATATCTTGAGTTAAGGTTACCTTGGCTTCTACCTTGTTACCTAGCTAACCACGTTACACGGTCTCAAATATTATAACTTGGCATTATTACAATCTTGTCTTTCAAGCGTTGTTCACCTCATTAAAGTGACAATTTCAAGAAAACCCTTTAGTTATTTAATTTTTGAATTTTTTTCATATTATACAAGATGGTATTTGAATAATAGCATACAATAGTGACAGTAAAATCGGCGTAAATTATTAAATTGCTTTTATTTAATATTAAATATAATATACTTTTGTTGATAATATTACTTGATTATCAGTAATATTTATTATAAATTAATTAAAATATAATTAAAATATAAATGTATAAAATAGACTGCCAATTAATGTGTCACGTAGTTCTTTAGTCTCCTGTTTCTTACACTTTCAACCTGATACAAGCAGAAGTTTTTGTGTGTTGGTGATTTATATTTTTTATTATAATATTTAATTGGAGTAATATGCCGGCGGAGTCTGAGGGGTCAGTTCTATTTCGTCTCTTCAACCATCTGCTTTAACTATAAATTTATCATTAACTTTTTTCTCAATTTATTAAAAGACGCTCGCTTCAAAGATAATAAAAAGCTTCATTTAATTTTGCCTTAACTCCGCTAGTACAAATAGTTAGTTACTTTTAATTTTGTCTCTATTCAAACTCCACCATGTATAAGTTATTAGTATCGTATACTAATTTTGAGAATGTGATTTTATAATAAGAAAAAAAAAAAAAGGATTTTATAATTTATATTTAATGAAAAGGAACTTCGTTGCTACCACTTTTTTCCTTCCCGCTTCGACTGCACATGGGTCATTAGCGGTAAACTATTTTGTAAAATTTATTCAATTTGTCCGTTTTTTAACTCTGTTAAAATCTTTTGATTTTTTTTTTTATATGAATTACAGTATCAATTTAGTCAAATTTAAAGAGCACAGACGGTTAAAATTAATCTGGGGCTATTTAAGGACTACTTTCGATAAACCGACCAAATTTCATTAATCAAATGATTACTTGTGAAAATTCACATCAGGTAATTTTGTTTCTTTCATTTTTTTTTTTTTATTTTTTTTTTACATAATTTTGATACAAATATAAGTAAAGACTTTCCTTTCACTTCAATTTCGAATATTATATAATTTTATAATTGTTTAAATTTATATTTTGAAAATATAACCGTAAAGTTAAACTTTATATCAAATTTAATAGATTATTCGGATATCATTTTACGATATGAAATAATTTAGATCTTACGTTATTATACTCCTGAGATGTAACCGGTTTAATTATTTTTAGTACACCTGAAGGCTTCTAGAGAATGTATAAATTCATTTTCTTTAAGCGACAGCTCTTTTATTTGTGAACCTATTAAGGTGGGTTCACAGCTAGCGGATCCGCGGGGGCGGAGGGCTATATAGATAACAATATATATCTTCGGGGAGCCGCCGTGACGGAGGGCGGAGTCGTTGTTTCCCTCCCCTTGAGTTTCGGTCGGAAAGGTTATAAACAAAGCCAATTATAACATCGTGTTTTCAACTTGAATTTAGTTCTCTTGCTTAAAAATCTTATGTAATAAGATTATAATATAAAGGCTTTTATAATATTATATAAATAAGAAATAGGTATATATGTAATAAAAATAATGTAAGAACAGATATAAAAAACCCAGTTATAATACATGGATAAAGATAAAACACAGATTAAATAAAAATAATGTAGGAATGGATACAAATATCTTTTATATAATCGAGTAGTGTCCCGACGACGGGCGACGGCGACGGCGACTCACCTCTAAATGATTTATAACGTTAAAAATTGATGAGCTATAAGCTGGTTTTGAACCAGTGACCTCCAGCTCATTAAGCGAACGCTCTACCACTAAGCCACCCCGCTGTAATGAATCGCTTAGCATAAAACTTACTATTTAAACAGTACATATCTATTTAAATATTTTAATTATAACTAGCTCTTTTTTTAACCATATTTATTCTGCCCGTTGCCACAGGCATAACGGCTAGTATTATAATAAAACAATTTAAATAATACAAGCACAGAAGACAAACAAGCTGGTTTTAAAGCTGCGCCGCAGAAAGATGGTTTGGAACCAATTTTTTGCGGCACCATAAAAGCGTTGCCATAGATGATTCCCTTTGGGCCTCCGTAATTACGTATCCGCTAACTGTGAACCCACCTTTACTAAAAAAAAAAAGATATTAATATGACCTTATGGATATTGAAATCTGAGTTATCTTCTCAAGTATTAACTTCCTAACTTTAGAAGATCGGTCTGAACACCATCCCCCATTTTTTCTTACTTAGTCCTTATGTTCTCCTTAAGGGATAAAATTTTAATAAATCCCTATTGGCAGTTATCAATATAACTTAGATATTATTATACTACGTATACACTCGTAGGTTTTATTTTAGCATTTTAAAGAAGCTGTAATGATTGTTAGTAAAGTTTTAGGCACGGTAATATGTGATTTTAAAACTAGATTATCTTAATATCTAAAAATAAATCTACATATTTTTGACAGCGATTAAAAACTAATTTCTTTAACAATTTTTCATTCAGAAATTTCCAAAAACATAAAATATGGTCAGTAGTTTCTCCAGAAATTTTGGTAAGTTACATTTTGTATAAAAAATAAATTTTGAAATCTATTTAGCTACCAAAACGTTGTATAGCCTATATTACCCGCCGAACTGAACTTAACATTTTACCCAAAAACCACCAAAATCTATTCAGCCGTTTGGAAGTGATTGACGCACGGACAATTCGTTTTCAGGTCTACTCATTTAATGGAAATAAAAATTTTGAGCCCAATCAGATAAATGTACATACAAAACACTTATTAGTTTTGTTATATATCGATATATTTTTCCATTCCCCCCCCCCCCCTAAATGTACTTATAAAAATATACTGTTTGTAACCATAAGTGATGTATTGATTTATGATATATAGTTTCATTTTTGTTTAATTCGTTTTTTTTGTGAACAAAAAAAAAAAAAAAAAAAAAAAAAACGGCACCACAGCAAACGAATTATTTTATTATGACAACCGAAAAAAAGTAAAACGGGAGTCGCTTTTGAGAAGCCGAGAAGAACCGAGCGATTGTCAGATCTTTGTATATAAAATAAATATAATTTCTCTAAACGGGTCAAGTCATTGTTGTAGCGACGATTCGTCGCTACAACAATCACCTCTGAAAAGGCTTTTCAACGAAATTTGTACCCCATACCCCTGTGTACCAAAATCAAAATTTTGCAAAATCCTTTCTTAGTTGGTTTCTATAATATGAACAGAGTATATCCTCAAAATTGCAAGTATCTCGGTTAATAAGATTTTGCTGTACGTTGATTCTATGTCAGTCAGTCAGTAAGAATTGTTAGACAAAAAAAAAAAAAGTCTTGTTTGTCTAAAAATTCTTAGAACCTTCAACTTTTCCTACAAATCTCTGATGAAGTCTAAGATTCCAAACATATGAAAGTAAAGTTTTACAACAAAAACTTTTCTGTCTCAAAATGTTGGAATGATGAACTCCTCTAACACTTCATATGCCAACTTTTCTTTCTAACTTAACTCTATAAATCCAGTTTACTACTTTAAAAAATGATAATAGAGAAATACCTGTATCACTTTTCAAGTAAGGACTTAGTGTTTCAAGAGAAAATGTATTTTCGAGTGATTATTCTCAGGAGTTAAAGAGTAATCCTTATAAAGTATTTGTCAAAACATTGATCTAAAGCTTAAAAAGGAAGGAAGGATGTCCTCATCAAGTCGGAAGTGATCAGTACCCTATCAAACGAGATCTAAAAAAAAAACGCAGGAGACAAGAAAGGTTGGCAAGAGGTGGGGGGGGGGGGGG
>KZ651337.1:151567-181436 GCA_001010745.2 Gerris buenoi
GGGGGGGGGGGGGGGGGGGGGGGGGGGGGGGGGGGGGGGGCAGGAAATAAAAAGTTAACTGAGTATGATTATGTCTGGGGGTGTATGCTATTTCCGGCAGCGTTTACTAAACCTCCAACACGTATACAGTTGTTTCCGGAACGCACTCTATAGACGTAGAAGTGAATGAACCTGCGTTTATCAGTTTTGGAGTAATGTGGATGCAACTAACTGATAAGAACGGCTCTGTTATCAAATCCCACGCGGTTTCTGTTACATTGACACTGGAAACCATTGAAATTAACCACTGATTAACTGTTAACTTCCAAAAAGTGGGGAAACGCCTACATAAGAAAATACACTAAACGGTTTTTTTGTTTTTTATTTAATTGCTCTTTTAATCAGCTGATACTAAGAATAAGATAAGCTTCTTTCCCCCCTTGCATTTCTTCTTAAACTGTAATCAATTATGCGTTTTAATTCTTCCTTTTCTAACTAATCAGTTGATTAAAATGTAAACAACAAAAATATCAATAACACTCGGCTGTTCAAGTTTCTCCTTGCCTCCTTAGCTGTAGAACAATGATTTTAATATTTTCCCCTTGCATTTCTTCTTAAACTTAATCAATTATCCGTCTTAATTCTTCCTTTTCTAACTAATCAGTTGATTAAAATGTAAACAACAAACAAAACTCAATAACGCTCAGCTTTATGCAACTTAAGGTGCTAGAACGATAATTTTAACCAAGGATCTTATATAAAGGGGATTGAATGTTAAGAAGGGGTTTAAGGAAAAAAAAAGTGACCCCATAGAGCTTAGAGAAATTGAAGAAAAAATACCATACTGCGCATGCTCCACGACCTTAGGACTGGGACAAATTACCTTCTTTGTTAATTTCAAGGTTTATTTCTGGTTAATTTTGAATCAGGTTATAAACTGATTATTAACTTTTAAGTATAAATAATGCAAAACAAGTCACTATAAACTGCTAAAAAATAGTACAAATATCAATCACAAACAGCACAAAATAAGAAATACAACGCACAGGAGAATATAACGCAAGGGAGAGTACAACGCAATCTGTTGATTGTTGATAACCTGCCGCAAGTTTCTTGGTAACCTATAACCAAGAGGAAGGTAATTTGTCCCATTGGAGCTCATATTTTACGTATCTCCATGGGGGTCACTTTTTTGCCACAATAAAATATCCTTGATTTTAACACATTATGATCCACTTTGGTATCAGTGTGGCTTGACAGGCAGAAAGGGAGGCAGGGATGGATTTATTTGCCAACCCTTAACTTAAAAAATCTCTAGTCGTTAAAAATAATACCAACTGTTATTTTTACCTTACCCTAGCAAAAGAAAGGGTCATTTAAGATTTTACTTTCGTTTTGTCTTTATCTGATATTATGATAATGTTGATTAGGAAAGTTATATAGGTGTTTGTATTTATAAGTCCGCTGATGTAGTTTGTCCGTTGGCTTGTTTCAATTCATATAAAATATTATAGTTAGAAATATAAAATTTGGCACACAGGTGCATCTCGGCGTTTGATGCAACTGGACGCATTTTGGAGATTCTACACTTAATATTTCCAAGATGTCGGGCCCGGCCAATATAGTGGGTGAATAAAAAATGTTTTTAGTTACCATGACATGTTATACATCAATTTAAAGGTCTTGAAGTGTAGCAAAAGAATATGCAACTATTAAAATAACACACGTAATATTTTCAAGATGGCGGCCAATATGGCGGGTGACTAAAAAAAAGTTTTTATTTACCATGGCATGTTATACATCAATTTAAAGGTCTTGAAGTGTAGAAAAAGAATATGCAACTATTACACCTGATAATTTTAACTAAGTTGTACAGAAACCGGCGATTATCGCCTCACGTACTTACGTGAAGCACGCCTTACTTGTTTATTAATGAGAACAAATGTGTTTTTTTTTTTTAAATAGGTGAACAGGGATAATAAATTATTAAAAATGCTTCAATACATCCTGGCTATATTTCGACCTTTTCCTTAGGTCATCTTCAAGCCTATAACATAATTGAAAAGGTATTTACTACTCTATTTAACAACTGAACAAGGTTCTTACTTCCAGTTATAAAAATATTAAAATTCTATTTATATCATACGGTTCCTGATTAAAATACTCGTACAATCAACAATTCTATTTCAAGATACAAAATTTTAGTATTAGGTCTTTAACTCTCCAAATAGACATATCATTTAAGTTTTGTGTTTATTCGTGAGTTTCTTAATTTCCGTGTTCAGCCATTGTAGTTGTTTCCTCTCTTCTTTAGTATGATAATTCCTTGGCATTTTGTGACCGGTCAAATATTTAACAATTCTGATTATAGTGATCCCTGTTTTATTAAAAATAGGTCAACAGTACTAAATACCTTGTATTCAATTATGTTGTAGGCTTGAAGATGACCTAAGGAGAAGGTCGAAATATAGCCAGGATGTATTGAAGCATTTTTAATAATTTATTATCCCTGTTGACCTATTTTTTAAAAAAAAACAACAAAAAAAACATTCGTTTACAAACAAATTTTCCGTTTTCCATACGCCACCCTGTACAGCTTTTATATATTATTTCATTGTAAAAAAAGAAATATATAATTCAATGCAGTTTATAGTTATATTTTAAAATATATTATTATTATTTTTTGTTCAGTTTATGATCTTTTAATGGTGTATTTTTGTTTAATATCTTTGAAAGATGTATTTCATTTATGATATTTTTAAGATTCCAAAAAGCCTCATCTTTGCCTATTAAAATTTGTTGCTTTTTGATCTTAAGGATAACATAAAATGCTCTCTTTTGTTCCTCCTTATCCTCTTCAATCTGATTTCCCATGCGGGTCATAAAATTATAATCGATATTGTAATCCCCTTGCAACGCATAATTTCCTGTTTATACAGTTCCTTAGTATGTCTATAATTTTTAATATAATTTCACAGAAGAAAGTTTATAAAAGGTTAAGGCTCTACCACTCTTTGAGGTTAGAAAAAAACAGTAAAAATTAAAAATTAAATTGGTTCTAAGCTAGATATCAATAATCTAAGTACAGGCTTCATTCCAAATTTTGAATTCTACACAATTTAATTTATCACAATCTTTTATAGAAACAATACAAATTTTCATTTTAATAATTTTTCTAACCTCAAAGGGCGGTAGAGCCTTAAGACAGCATGTGTTCAATTTAAAATACAATTGCATAAAACTTTTTTTAAGACTACATTAAAAGAACCTGCTAAAAGGATGAATGTAGTATTTCCTCTTAGTCATTATTTCGTAAATTATTACCGTAATTTAATCTTTATTAATAATTTTTAATTTCTTCATACTCATAGTATCTAAAAGAAAAAGTAATGAGATGGCGAGAAAATACGATTTTGTGATTTAGATGTATTTACACGTTTTGAGGTCTCCTGAGTCCAAATAAGTGGATTAGGAATGGATTAGTTAAAAGTAAAAATAAGAAATGGAAATTTACATAAATCCACTATTTAGTTTTTTGTGGCTCTAGCAAACACCAAAATTTATATTTTTGTGGCTTCAGCGAACTCCAAAATGTAGATTTTTGTGTCTTTGGCGAACTCCAAAATTTAGATTTTTGTGTCTTTTTGCGAACTCAAAAATTTAGATTTTTGTGTCTTTTTGCGAACTCCGAAATTTAGATTTTTTTCGGCTTCGGGTAAAACCAACATTTTGATTTTTTCTTTTGACTGATTCTCGATCACTATCCTTAATTTTTTAAATAATTAATTCTTACAAAAAAATTAATTAAAGACGCCATATAAAAAAATCCTTGGCTAGACGAGGTCAAGGTAGTATATTAATTCAAAAATTCGAACTCCATTTATGGAAATCCGTTAAAAGCTCATAAAAAACTATTCTTGAATTTTCCATATGGTGATAATAAATATGATAATCCTCGTATACTGCACGGCGAAATGACAAGATTATAAACGCATAACAGCCGAGTCGAACTGGTTTGATTTATCGCACTTCTCAATAAAAATGGCAATGTTTAATTTTTACTACGTTTTTAATGGCTTGGTTTCATGTTTGTTTGTTTGTTTGTCCAGTACAAATCTTGTAATCGATTTTTAACTAACTTCGCGAGTAGCTAGACATTTGAAACTTTTACAATAGCTCAGGACACGATGACAATACATTATTTTAATGCTTTTAGTAATTTTTCAGCAGAATTTAATTAGTTTTCAGCAAATTTTGATGTAAGGAAAGTTAGTTCGGAAAAAATCCGCAAGTTATTTTATTTGATTTGACATATCCATATTTACCTACACACTTCATTTTGACGGGTTTCAAATTTATAATTTATGACAGAAAATTTAAAAACGTAGTATATAAAAAGTTCTTTTTATCTTGTAATTATTTAATTTTCATTGTAACATGTGTTTAAAATTTAATTTAAATATTTAAAGATATTGTAGAGTTAATAATAAAAAAATAAATATCCTAAGGAAAATAGAATGTCAATTAGTGTGGCACATAGCTTCTTCTTGTATCTTATCATGTACTTTATTGATTTAGCTTTTACATGCCATTATTGCCTAATTTATTTAATTGTTTCCTTTGTTTTTAATTGCAAAATTGTTGTGATTTCTTACATGCATTAAAGTATCAATTTAGCAGAATTTAAAGAGTGCAAATAGTTGAAAGTAATGTAGAATTATCTGTCTACTTTCGGCAAACCATCCAAATTTTCATAAAAATCAGATGCTTCCTTTGGAAAATATAAGTGTAAATAAATGTATATTTGTACTCATGTTGAAAAGAAATCAATGGGCGCAGAAAGAAACTTATAAGGGACCTGGAGGGCGATTCTGTAATTTTTTTATATATATCCACAGTGACGTTATATATCAAACTTCGCTATATATCAAGGTGTTGTTATATAATGTAGTGAATCTGTAAAGTGATGCCAGCGCTGTATGTGGCCGTATACTGAACTACAGATTGACAGCGATCTTTTTATTGGCCATTTTATAGTAATTTCAGTAAATTTTATTCAATGTTTGATGGATTTTAAAGGTGTATAAAAATAAAAACTAGTTGATTTTCATTTCTTTTATCTTTAAAATCGTTTAATAAAATGATATAATTTAATAAGATAAGATCTTTTAATAAAAAAAAATAATTTAAAATTAATTTCTTTTATCTATAAAACTTACAATTTTAAAGGAGGTGTTTAATTTTAACAACTTTTGTCGAAGAAAATAGTTAAAAGTGTTAAATTGTTAAAATGTGTGTGTTAAAATAGTAAAAGTGAATGAAAACATCAATAATGGCGTCACTTTGTTTTGGTTTTTAGCATTTGATATATAACAACATAACCTGACGAATTATATCAACAACAATTTCGAGTTGCTATTTATCAAACCTTATATATAAATTTCTCCTTATATAACAACAGACAAAAGTTACAGATTCACTTGACAGGTTGCGCGCGCATCTTCATATCAACTTTTTGATATATAACAACATGAAAAGGGAGGTTTCAAAGTTCGCCCTCCAACAGTGAGCTAATTATGACCTACCATAAATTAATTTAAAACGGACGTTGTAGTTTTCAATATACAGAGTGGGCCAAAAAAAATGCACTTTTTGAACACTTATAGCTCAGCTTCTGTAATAGATAAAGATAAGGAGTGTGCGGGGTCTGAAAACTACATTTTTCTACTTTTAATTTCATATCTCTAACTTTAACGGGTAGTAGTAGTTTTGGAACGTTGCATTGTTATCTATTTATTATTTATTTATAGTTTATTTTGGGTGCTCAACTGCGAGGTTATATACACCCTTACAATGTTTAATTTATATAAATCATATAACTAGTTAAGAACAAGTATAATAACATCATATGTCGTTGTATATGTCTGCTTCTTGTAGGAAATTTATCAATTTTGTTACTGTCGTCTGGCATTGTTATCTATTTGAGTCAGCAATACTATTAGATTTTAAATTTTAGGGATTGATTTACACTAATTTTATAACATTCGTTAAGATTGTTGGTTCTATTATTTCATGGAACTAATGTTTTTTTTTTTTATATTAACTTATTTTTAATTATTATATTTAATATTTTCAAGATAAGATAAAGTGATATATAGTTGTATTTGTATAACTGCATTGATTCAGAATTATCGATATATAGGGGCCTATCTTACGATATAATCGATTGTCAATAAGATAAATACATTCGAATTAGATTGATTTTCAATAAAATCGATTTTTTGACAGTGTGAATTCTGGACCCACTCTTCAGTATAAGGGGGGGCCCCGGGGTACTCCCCGGAAAATTTTGAAAATATGGCCTCTCAAAACATCGTTTTTATGCATCTCTTGTGTGAAATTTGATTTTAACACTTTGTCATAAAATAAAGTAAACCTGCTAGTCTAAGTTCCGGTATAAGGAATATATTATATACCCTCATCTGTTATTTAATTGGAATAAAGCATATATGATAGAGAATGTGTAGAATGAAACATCGCAAATAGGTTGCCTAGCGATATCTCGTTCCGACGATGTTAAATAATAAAACAGTTTATAACCTTCCCCTTACTTTAACTTCCCCGATATGTTATTTATGAAAATCAAACATTAACTGAGAGAATCGACCCCATGGAATTCAAAAAATAAGGGTTGCTTACTTTCCATTACTATGGAGTTGCCAGGTATTAACAGGTGAGTAACGTAATTAATATACCCTCATCAGTTATATATCAAATGAGAGGTAATTTCATTCCAAATCCAACCGTATTAGGTTGCATTATCAAAAAGTTTGATGAATCCATGGTTGCCTAGATTTTAGATCTACAATTTAAAATTTTATTTAGAATTTGAGGCAATCTAATACGGTTGGATTGGGAATAAAATTACCTTTCATTTGATATATAACTCAATATAATAACTGATGAGGGTATATTAATTACGTTACTCACTTGTTTATACCTGGCAACTTCATAGTTGTCCAGAGAGGAAAGTAGGCAACCCTTATTTTTTGAATTCCTTGGGGTGAACAGGGCGCACTGGAGGCAAAACAGTCAGCAGACTGTCTGTGGGCTGTCTGCTGACTGTTTTGTCTCCAGTGTGCGCCTAGCCTTAGGGTGGCCATGATAAATGTCTGCTGGTTCTTTGGACACTGCTGTTCTTAGCAGGTGCAAAAGTATTTCATGTCTTAGGCGGGACCTATTTTTGTTCCTAATGAAATTCATTTAACTAAACGTTGATTCACTTGTGTAGGTTCAAGCAAGTATGATCAGGATTAGTTTTTAACAATTTATTTATAGTTATTTCTTATTTACTTAATTTATTTTCTAGTAACGTAAGATAATGGGATAATATCGCGAGTTTTACGTACGGTCGAGGGCCACACAATGTTGTACTGAGGGCCGCATGCGGCCCGCGGGCCGCGTAGTGAGTACCCCTGTTATTAGATTGTTTTTCAATACAATCGATTGTTTTACCGTTTGAATTCTGGACCCACATATTCAGTATAATGTTAGTAGTGGAGATTATAAGTTGACGTGTAGGTAGTGTGTTGTCGCCGGGCAGTCTTTACTATACTGTAGTGTGGACACTATCCAGGCGATAATATACTGGGAGTAGTAGTCCTCTATAGGGGGTCAGCGCCCCCATACAGTGAGGAAACGCCCCTTTAATATCTCTTACTAGCAGAGTCTATCTCACTCCAGCGCTATCTACTTTACTGGGTCTATCCTTTATATCAGGGCTTCTATACTAGTCTTGCATTGATAACAGACACGCATCGAGTCTAAAACTCTGGAAAAACACTGGACTAGTAAACAACCAGGAATATATTAGCGCCAAATATCCATAAACAACATTTTTAACTCATCTACTTCGTTCAATAAATACAAAGGTTTATTCGTATGCTTTTTTAACTGCCAAAAAAAACAACTTGAGCTTGACAAATAATAGTTATTTACTTAATATTTTAATAAATAACAATACTTATTAGCTCTTTTAATATCAGATATAAGATATTGAATATTAAAAACAAATAAGAATTGGAATTAAACTCAAATAGAAGGTTAATTAGATACAGGTTATAAACNCAGCAAGCTACGTTGATAAGAAGCTATCACAAAGCAACCTATCACAAAACAACAGCAAGCTACGTTGATAAGAAGCTATCACGAAGCAACGTATAGTTGGAAAAATACCCCTGTTATTAGATTGTTTTTCAATACAATCGATTGTTTTACCGTTTGAATTCTGGACCCACATATTCAGTATAATGTTAGTAGTGGAGATTATAAGTTGACGTGTAGGTAGTGTGTTGTCGCCGGGCAGTCTTTACTATACTGTAGTGTGGACACTATCCAGGCGATAATATACTGGGAGTAGTAGTCCTCTATAGGGGGTCAGCGCCCCCATACAGTGAGGAAACGCCCCTTTAATATCTCTTACTAGCAGAGTCTATCTCACTCCAGCGCTATCTACTTTACTGGGTCTATCCTTTATATCAGGGCTTCTATACTAGTCTTGCATTGATAACAGACACGCATCGAGTCTAAAACTCTGGAAAAACACTGGACTAGTAAACAACCAGGAATATATTAGCGCCAAATATCCATAAACAACATTTTTAACTCATCTACTTCGTTCAATAAATACAAAGGTTTATTCGTATGCTTTTTTAACTGCCAAAAAAAACAACTTGAGCTTGACAAATAATAGTTATTTACTTAATATTTTAATAAATAACAATACTTATTAGCTCTTTTAATATCAGATATAAGATATTGAATATTAAAAACAAATAAGAATTGGAATTAAACTCAAATAGAAGGTTAATTAGATACAGGTTATAAACAATGATAAACAAGGTTGAAAAAACAGTGTCGCCAACCTGATTTCAACAACTTCATTACATTAGCCATTAATTTTCTACTATTTATAAAATAATTAAGTTGGCAATCCTTACTTTTTCACGCTACTTTTACTTTTTCTCCCTACTTTTACTTTTTCTTTCTACTTTTTGAGTTCAGGGAAGAAAAGACTTACTTTAGTCCCTCCAAACAAATCCAAAATCATAACTTTTCCACCCTATACTGGAGATAAACGTTATTTATTTGCTAAAAACAAAAGAAAATCTTAAATACATATATTTACTTTATGTCTCATTATTCTTTTCCATATTGTATTGCATTTTGTATGTGATACAAGCCCCCATTTTGAAGCTTAAAATTAATTGAAGCTTGCAACGTATTTATTTTAATCAAAGCTATGACAAACTTCATTGATAATAGGTTCGTTCCAACCACACATCAAACTGGTTTGAAACTTTCCGACGCATGCGCAACGGATCACAATTGATTGTTTTTTGCTAATGCGCATGCGTCGTACATTTTGAAGTGTGGTTGGTACAAACCTAATAATTAGTAAAATGTTGACTCAAAGTAATTACAAACTACATAGGACATAAGATGTTTTTACCTAAATAAACCACTAACTGCATGGGTAAGGTTTTACTTAAAGCAACAACATCGGGTATTGATAATTTGTTATCACAAAGCAACAACCAATTAAATTATTTTGGTGATATCACGAAGCAAAAACAAAGTGCATTGATAAGGTGCTATCACAAAGCAACAACAAACTGCATTGATAAGGTGCTGTCATAGAACATCAACAAAATGCATTGATAAGGTACTATCACAATGCACCAACAAACTACATTGTTTTAAATGATACCACAAAACATCATCAAACTATATTGATATGATAAGGTGCTATCACAAAACAACAGCAAGCTACTTTGATAAGAAGCTATCACGAAGCAACAACAAACTGCATTGATAAGGTATTATCACAAAGCAACAACAAACTTTAGGTAATATCACAAAGTAACAACAAACTGCATTGATAAGGTGAAGTTACAAAGCATCAACAAACTGCATTGATAAGGTACTATCACAATGCAAACACAAATTACATTGTTTTAAATGATATCACAAAACAACATCAAACAATATTTATAAGGTGCTATCACAAAGCAGCAGCAAGCTACGTTGATAAGAAGCTATCACGAAGCAACAACAACCTGCATTGATAAGGTACTATCACAATGCAAACACAAACTACATTGTTTTAAATGATGTCACAAAACAACATCAAACCATATTGATAAGGTGCTATCACAAAACAGCAGCAAGCTACGTTGATAAGAAGCTATCACAAAGCAACAACAAACTGCATTGATAAGGTATTATCACAAAGCAACAACAAACTACATTGTTTAGGTGATATCGCCAAACAATAACAAACTGCATTGATGAGGTGTTAACTAAAAACATCAAAAATAGATCAAATTTTGAATCAATAGACTACGATGTTACCTTAAAGCAACAAACTACTACTAACTTTCTTTCTGATAAACTTTGTTTTATTGTGATATGTTACATTCTCCTTCTCTGCGCGCCATTGATCTGAAGTTATATTGTATTGTATTTATTATTAGTTCATTTAAATAGAATATAATTACAATTTATTTAATTTAATTATTCGGAACTTATAATAATAACAATATTTTTTAGATTACTTGAGATCAATTGAATTTTTAAATTCGCTAATGATCTTAAAGCTTCCTGATTGATAAACTGTAATAAAATAAATGATAATTTCTAATATAAATCAGTTATTTATTTCCATTTTAACCTTCTGATCATTTGACCCAAGTTCACTAAACTGTGGTAGTTTAGTGAACTTTAATCAAATGTTCTCCAATTTTTTTTTTTTTTTTTTTTTTTTTTTTTTTTTTTTTTTTTTTTTTTTTTTNTTTTTTTTTTTTTTTTTTTTTTTTTTTATACGTTGACCATCAACGTATAAAAGATTTTTATTGTCAATCGTAATAAAACCATCTAATTGTCGATTGTCTTCGTAGAATTTCTCTTTTGTTTGTCCCTATATACACTCTAAACTCAGACAAAAAATAAATGAATATCCAGACGGCGCTATTAAAATTGAAGTGTTCTGAAAAGATATGTCCTGCATTCTGGGAATTTTCTAATGAAATTTTCTTATTATATGGCTTAATGTGAGACCACGACTGAAACAGACGTCAGTCTAGTGCACAATACCATTTATGCAGCTCCTCTTAATATTACATTTCCTCTTCATAAAGACAGACCCAGGCACCGCGTTATTCTTCTTTAATTAATAATTATCACTATCGAACCAGACATAATTAAATCTAGCATTCTATTCATTATTCATATGACTCACTGTGCTCTAGAACAGATAATACATCCTTGCGAAAAAAAAAAAAAATGGTTCGTGTGTGGTTAAAGTTCCATATGTTACGCTGTTTATAATATGACTGTTAGCGCCGGAACTGTTTGTCTGACAGGAATGAAATTTAGAATTTTAATTTACTGCTATTAAAAAAAAAGGTTTGAAATATGTTTATTTTCACTTCCTTTAAATTTTCTGCAAACTACACAATACACAGTGTATCTATATCCACTAAATTTGAATGGGTATCGACATGATCTTTAGAAAAAAACATGTTTCTTGTCATTTTTTTATTTGGTTAGTTTGTTTATGTGTTACTTTAATTAGTTTGTTTTTTCCTTTTAAACGATATTTAAAAACTTATACAATTACAAATGACCTAGATTTAAATTATATAACCAGCTAAATTAAACAAAAATAAAAAAGGGTTAAATAAAAGAAACAAAACTGCATTCTGTATACATAGACATATCAACCACAAACTGCATTGACTCTACATTGACTCATATCAACAACAAACTACATTGACTTTACATTTTCTCATATTTACAACAAACTGCATTGACTATACATTGACTCATATCATCAACAAACTGCATTGACTCATATCAACAACAAACTGCATTGACTATACATTGACTCATATCATCAACAAACTGCATTAACTCATATCAACAACAAACTGCATTGACTATACATTGACTCATATCATCAACAAACTGCATTAACTCATATCAACAACAAACTGCATTGACTATACATTGACTCATATCATCAACAAACTGCATTAACTCATATCAACAACAAACTGCATTGACTATACATTGACTCATATCATCAACAAACTGCATTAACTCATATCAACAACAAACTGCATTGACTATACATTGACTCATATCATCAACAAACTGCATTAACTCATATCAACAACAAACTGCATTGACTATACATTGACTCATATCATCAACAAACTGCATTAACTCATATCAACAACAAACTGCATTGACTATACATTGACTCATATCATCAACAAACTGCATTAACTCATATCAACAACAAACTGCATTGACTATACATTGACTCATATCATCAACAAACTGCATTAACTCATATCAACAACAAACTGCATTGACTATACATTGACTCATATCATCAACAAACTGCATTAACTCATATCAACAACAAACTGCATTGACTATACATTGACTCATATCATCAACAAACTGCATTAACTCATATCAACAACAAACTGCATTGACTATACATTGACTCATATCATCAACAAANGAAGCAGAACGGGAATTACCATAGTGTAAATTAATGTTATATAAAACTGTTTTTCTAATATCGAATTGTTTTTTATTTTGATAATATAATTAAGACGTTTGTTAGTATTACCAGAATTAGTATTTCAATTGGATTTTTATTTTTTCAAGGATTTATAAAGTTTCGTATTACAGTTTGATGAATAAAGTTAAATTGAGTTATTAGAAGTGGAAGGTTATAGTGGTTGTTATATTAGGGTATTGGTTGAGGTATGCCTTGTTTACTATGGAGTATCGAGACCTTGTGTACGTAGGTCTAACCCTAATGACATAATGATATGTTTGTTTGTTAAAGGGTCTAGGGCTCTAGACTGAGTCAGACGTCAAAGATCCCTTAGGGGACCTTGAAGGGAAGTATTTCATGGCTTCTCCATCCTTTAAAAACCCGACACGGGCTGGAAACCTTAGAAAAAATATATACAGGCATATGGTATTGTACGCGTGTTCTGTTCCAACGATTCTCGTTCTATAATCCCTTATGATGCTCGTTTGAACAAAGCTTCACTTTATTTTTTTGATGGAAGAATGTCATGTTTACTCTTGCATCCACGCGTTAAAGTGGATTTAAAAGTTAATGGCACTAAAAAAAAAACACCAGAGCTTGAAATTTGGAAGACTGCTTGTCATATGTGTTTTATAACAAGCGCTGAATAAAACAACACTTAAAATACGACTTTTTTTCTTAGTGTTTATTATGAGGCATTTACCCATATTAGGAAACAAGAAATTAACAACTGACCGAATTCAACTTATAAATAGTTTTGTATTTTAATATTAACCAGTAATTGTTGTTAATATTTACAATACGCTAGCAAAAACTGTATGTCTTGTTGTTGCTTCAAGTAAACACCACGATGCACCACACCCCTGAAGATGCTTCCTAAAGTGGAAGTGAAATGTCAGACTTCATCCCCTTTGTAACGCGGATTCCACCGGAAAGCCAAACAGTATGTCTTGTTGTTGCTTCAAGTAAGCATCACGATGCACCACACCCCTGAAGATGCTTCCAGATGTGGAAGCGAAACGTCGGACTTCAACCCCTTCGAGACGCGGATTTCACCGGAAAACCAAGCTGTTTATTACGCTATCCAGCTTAGATTTATAATTTCTGTTACACATGCTAGAGCTAATATAAAAACCAGCTGTTTTTTCCCAAGATTTATTAGTGCTTACACATTACGAGCAGATGTTATGAGGTTGAGATTGATTAGGTTATCGTCAAGAAACAGTAATAATAGGCAGTATTTATAGTATAGACCAATTTTGAAACTGTTGTCAATTTTATCATTATCAGATTAAATATCAGCTGTTGTGGCTTTTGCAGATAAATTTATTCATTTCAAGTTGTAATTATAATCAGCTGTAGAGTTTCAAGTCGAAATATATATATTTGGATCTAAATAATTTATTTTAGCGGTACGACGTAAACATAAGTAACCACTTTTTTATTACCTTTGACTGTTTATATTTTTATTTGTCTTTCTCGGTTCCCTCTTCTATAATTTCATTATTCTATCATTTCATCACTGGACTTCACAATGAAAAATTAACATTTATTCTAAAATTAATCAATTTTCATCTTTTTTTCCAGTTTGAACTAAATTAATTCTTATGTTTTTCCGGTGAAATACACTAAGATGTTGAATTCCGACATTCCACTACCACTACTGGAAGCATCTTCAGGGGTGTGGTGCATAGTAAACTTAAAGCGACAACATGATGTACTAGTGCAGTTCTTTCAGTTTATATAAAAATGAACCACAATCCTGATGATGCTTATAATAGTGGAAGCAAAACGTCGGATTTCATCGGAAAAACCAAGCTATTTATAACGACACAAATCGCAGAAGCCTGCGAACCAGATTAATTCAGTTCTAATGCATATGAATTAATTAAATTAGCGAATCAATTAATATCTACTTTACTTAGAAGAAAGTAGCGGATTATGACAAGTTTACGTAATGATAATGTGTCATGAAAGTTCACGGAGAACGATTCATCTAATTCTCTAAGAATTACGTTATAATCGAATTATTCTATTTGACATCTCAGAATGTTTCATCTTCAGAAGTTAAACGCCTACCCGGAATCTTTAACTCTTGACCCCGATTATAAAAATAAAGTATCAACAAATTTATAAAGTATGTTTAAAAAAAAAAGAGCCACGAACCTGTTCATTATGCTGAAGTACTTTGATGAATGGCGACACTATTCTAATTATATCAGGAGTGAATGGGATGTGTCCGAGGCGACCTCTGAATCGTAGCAGTGTCCTTGGACTACGCCCCTGACTTTCTTATACAAATCAACTCGATTCATTCTACGCCTTCTTATTTCCAAATCATTTTGAAACTGGAATTCCACTTAGCAACTTATTATTCTTTGAATTTTTCTCTCGGATTTTTAACCCATTTACAAATTAAATGTCGACTGAAGTAACGAATGAATGAAATCAGCCAAGGAGAGGTGTATAAAAGTGAGTAGGATGGTCTTAAGACAAATTTGGAATGAAGTCGATTATTATAAATGGGATATTTGGCATAAAGCACTCACAAATGACTATATTTTATAATGATTTTGGGATCGATAATTTATTAATTAAGTTCGTTTTATCAAATTCTTAATGACCGATTAGTGTCTGCAATAGATTATAACCTTGATACTAACATTTAAGTATCATGTTTTCTTAGTAATTAAGTCGAATAGAAGATATTTTAATACTTGAAGCCTACTACATTGTGATTGTTTGTACTATTAAATTACATCCTGTCACAAAACAATAAAAAATGTTTTTAAAAAAAATCCTTGAACAAGCATAAAAATACCTTTATAATTTACTTAGCCGCAAAAAACGAATCAAAAACCACAGACACGAGATGTCTCGTTTCTTTATCGAACGAGTCAAAACGAAAAGGTTCTCTGTTTAACTGAACGGTTGTTCATTCCTTGATCTGGACACCCAATCATTAGAGATCAGATCAGCATGAAACCGATTGCTACTAAGCCAATCACTCGCGTCCATAGGGAGGGGATGAAAAAAAAACAATTAACTGAAAATATGCACCTAAGAGTTATTGGTTATCCCTAATAGTATATTATGTTACTAGGCTGTGAAGTGAGTTTTTTCTTTACCGCGTCAATTACATTTACTGTCGAGCGAAGCGAGACAGGAAATATTGCCAAGGTAAAGAAAAAACACTTCACAGTCGTGTAGCATATGCTATTTTTTCCGAGGTAGCAGACATTAAAAAACATTAAATATTAATCAATATAATAATAACAAATATTAGTTCAAACTTAAGATTAAAAAAAAGAAACCTTAAAAAGAGGTTACACTATAAGAAAAGATAAATAAAACGCATTGACATCTAGCAGAATTCTATCGTACTAAGGCCATTTCAGTAAGAAAATAGCGCTCCTACGGAAGTTTTGATAAGCTCTTATAGTACAATAAAAAAATTTTGCGTCCTAGGACGTAAAAAATTTTTTCTTTACTGTCAGGAGTAAAGAAAAGATTTTTTAAGTCCACGTAATGAAAAAATTGATTTTAGCTTTGTTTTTTAGGCTGTAAAGTTACTATTTCACAGCCTACCTCGGAAAAAAGTTATTATCGCCTAAGAGTTATTGGTTATCGCCTAAGAGTTATTGGTTATCGCCTAAGAGTTATTTTTTATCACCTAAGAGTTATCGGTTATCGCCTAAGAGTTAATGGTTATCGCCTAAGAGTTATCGCCTAAGTTATTTGGTTTGAGAAAATGAGTTAAGTATTATGGTGAATGGATAAATGAGATGGTAACTAAAATTGTCCGAATAATTTTCATCAGCTTATTTATAAGTTCTTCTCTTACAGTCCTATTTGGCCCTGCCTTGTTTCCTAAATATTATAAACGCTACACAACCTGATCTTTAATTTTTCGCAAGTTTATATATAAAAATAAAATAATTGAATGGCTAAATAATAACGTTATTACAAAATATTTCTTGATGGCGCACTTTATAGATTTTTTCAATCCAATAATTTAAAATAAGTTGATTATAAAAAGAAATATTTTAAAAAACGCAACCCCTTTCATTTGATACCCATATCATGTGAGTGCTTAAAAAATAACTAGTTCGCCATCTTGAACTGCCCTCAATATTGGATTTAGAATGGCATCACGTAGCTAATCATGCATTGCCATCCAAACTAAACGTGTGTGCAAAATTTTAATTCAATCGGTTGAGGATAACTGCTTTAAAATTCAGTTGCAAGATTTGACCTGAACATACATACATACATACTCATACACACATACATTCATACATATATACATACATTGCAAGTTAAATAAAAGCTTGTAATAATTTAATAATTAATAGCAGATTATTGTATTGCCATTGAAAAGTCATAATAATTATGCAAGTTTCATTTTTCTTGGTTGTCCCGAAATTATTCAAATTTTGGTTACAAGATTTGGAGACAAATTAATTAATTAATTATTATTAGTTGATTAACTGGTATCAAGAGATGTTATTTCTTTTTGTTCTTTTGAAGTTTTTTTTTTGTTTGTAAAAAGAATTTATTTCTTAAATACATACGAGTATGTTGGTCATATCACATCTACACTTGTGTGACACCTAAAGTGCAGAATCAATTTCGATCTAAGTTTACCAATTTAATATCAGCTTTGTATACTTTATTTTTGATTAATTTTCAGACTAATTACATAAGATATTATTGAGAAAAATATAAATTAAATATGTATTCCATATAAATTTACTTCTAAACGATATAGTGCGTATTTACGTCTAAATTAGAAGTTAATATAGAAAAATAGCAATAGTATTGTAACAGAACAGATCCTTTAAAACTATTTACTTGTAGACGAATATCAATAGTTTACTTTTACAGCTTCCTGGCGCATCCTTTGATTTTAACTAATGAGGTTGTGCAAAATAAAAACTCGTATCTCCTTGAAATAGTTTAGATGCTTTGTGCGACGGCAGTCCAAAGAAAGAATATCCTTTGGCATAGCTGCTTCTTTATGACCACACGCGTCGCATCGCTTCGTACATGTACATGGCCCTAGGGCAGACTTTCGCTAAGTTTGAAACATGAAAAGAATTCGAATAGGTTGCAGATGATTCATGGGACAATGAAATATCAAACGGTAAAACCGTTAGGGGTTTGACCATTGCTTAATTTCTTGCGATGCCAAAGTTGATCTTAGATCCTTTTTATTCTTGCGACTCCACAACCATTCTTATAGATCCTTCTTAGTCCTTATAAGTTAAACATTTAGGATTTCTTCCTTTTATAATATACTTGTTTTTTCAAATTAAAAGCCTTATATTTATACAAATCCTTGTGCCTAAAGGACATAAAGAACAAATTAAGATTTGACAGTAAGAAGATAAAATGAGTTAGAAGGAGTAAATCTTCGTCAGACGGTATATAATTCAATCAATTTACTTAAAATATATAATATATCCAAGTTTATAAACATTTTAAGCTTCTACTTTTTAATTTAAGCTAGCTTAATGTACTTAAAACCAATACAAGGGTGTTTAAATAACATGTGATGGAAAAATACAGGGTGTAATTTCTTAGCTAAATTCTAAAAAAGTCCAGTCATGCACCATGACATAATGAGCGAATTTCCAAAGAAATCTACGTATTATTGGCTTATGATAATAAAGGAAAATGTTTGTTTAGAATTTGGTTAAGTGAGAAACAAAAATTGGTACACAGGGGTACGGGGTGCAAAAGTCCAAACAGTATTTACCCTTCGAGATGCATGTTGTTAGAAAACTCTTTAAGAGTACAGAAGTTTTTGTTATGTACACTTTTGTCATATTTTTTTATATAAGAGGGGGTTAAATTGGAAAAAAAACACGTTTTTATTTCAATAAACCTAGATTAGTTGTATTTTTGACCCTAAATTGTCAAAATTTGACCCCTAAATGAAATCGAAAAATTCTGGCCAACGAACTTATCCTTTCGTTTGATATTATTGACATTTTAAAATTTGTTTGGATTTTTCGAGTGGATCCTAGCGTGAGATATCGCCTGAAGTGATACATACATATATAAATATATGCATACATACATACATAAAAAGTGTTAAATTTCAGGAATTGATTAAGAATGGTCTAAAACGGATTTTTGTGGAGAAAATTTTCAAAAATTTTGAAGTCAGTGAAATAGCTTAATTTTCTTCTAATCTCTTCGAAAATTCGCTAAAACAAGTTCTGGGTCTGCAAACTCATCGTTTTCTAAATACAGGGTGTCAAAAATAGTTTTTTTGTCGATATTTTAGAAAACGTTTGAGATTTAAAAGTCAGCTTTTTAAACATCCTATAATTAATATTAGGTACTTCTTGAGGCCTATAATTAATTTTTGTTTAGCTGTTATCTGGCATGATTACGTACTTTTTGTACTTTGTATTAAACTATTTTTTTTTATTTACTCAATTCATTTTAAAATGCAGACGGTACTATATCCGTCCTGCGTCCTGGTGTGCAAAATGATGCACATCCGCGAGTCTATGAAAGATACCGGAAAGAAGTTCCTTTAAAGTTTTTTTTTTTTTTTTTGCTTTGCTCGCTTCACGCCTTCTAATTATAGACATAAGAATCGATCGTTTCCGAATCATCACCGAACCCCAAGCAACACAGATCCGTATTGACTCATAATGAAATTCCGGAGATAGAAAGTCATATTGCCAATGCTTGTAACATCCCCTTAGTATACTCATTCATATGATTTATATCGCTGTTTGATTATTAATGAAAATAGATTTCAACACGTTTATAGCCAATCAACAGTATCGCAAAAGTAAGATACAAGAAGCATCCTATATTTTGGGGGATGTTAAATACATCATTGTATTTATTTTTCTTCTAGTTTTATCGTTCTTTGAAATATAAAAGTTATTTAATTCATCTAATAAAAGTTATTAATGTCCATCTACTTTGTAACTATAATAATAGCGAGGCATTATTAATTAATAATTATTAAATATATATATTATTTAGAATATAAAATAATGCGTAATCTATAAAATTTAATTAAAAATTAAGTCCTAGGCATCACAAAATGGAGCAATGTAATTTTTGAATATTTTTAATTTTATTAAACAATTTTTAAATTTATTGAAAGGATTTAAGAAACAAAAGCCACAATAGCTAATTTTTGACATCGATGTTTAATATCGGTATACTTTATTCGTCATAGTTAGTATTGATTTTTCTTATTGAAATATTGGTGATTATATTGGCACATTTTAATCGTCATAGTTGGTTACTATCGTATCGATACATTATCTTAATGTGTTAATGCGATATTGGTGATTATATATTGTCACATTTCATTCGTCGTAGTTGGTTATTATAGTTATCTTATTGAGATATTAGTTATTAGTGATTATATTGGCATACTTTATTAGTCATAGTTAGTATCGATTTATCTAATTGATATATTGGTGATTATAATGGCATACTTTATTCGACACAGTTAGCTACTATCGATATATCTTAATGTGTTAATGCGATGTTGGTGATTATATTGCCACATTTTATTAGTCATTGTTGGTTACTATCGATTTATCGTATTGAAATATTGGTGATTACATTGGCATCGTCATAGTTGGTTGCTATTGATTTTATTCGATATAGTTGATTACTATCGATTTTATGTTGAGATATTGTCGGTTGCAATATACTTATTATATATTCTTTGTATAAGTATACTTATTATATCTTCTTCATATAAGTTTAAATTTTAAAATACAAAATTTTATTGCGGGACATCGTCATCTACAAACAAATCATTCGACATCAAGCTCATTATTTACTCCGCAACATTTGCCGTCACTGGAATTCCCATGAATCCCACAGTTTTAATCAGTAAAGGGAATTTCATTGATATAATCTAAAAAGATAAAAACATTAATGAGAAATATTTAGATGATTACATGTCAATGTTGAATTATAAACTAATCATCCATGTACAATTAGGTAAAGTTTTTAGTGAAAGGTAAAAAAATCTATGTTAAATATAACAAGTTCTTTGGTTTGCCACTACAGTTTGTGCCAAACGAGAGTTTGTGCGTTGACAGCTCGGGAAATCGAGTGACACACAGATTGGCCAACCTCTGAGGGAAATAATAAAGCCACTACATTTACCTTCTTACATGTTATCCAGAGGGCAAATCTTGAGCTCTCATTGGCTCCCCACCCCATTTGCTAGTTTTTCACGCGCTGTCAACGCACTAACTCTCGTTTGGCACAGACTATAGATTCACAACGAGTCTTTTATCCTCTTTCGTTATTATACGAATATTCAATTCAAAAGAATTCACCGAATTCCTGAATTTATGCATGCATAAAGAAATGCAATATGAACGAAAAAAGATGTGCATTTAATAATGTTGAATAACTTCATGGACTGACAATATAAAGTCGTTTTTAACGACAAAAACAAGATTGCATGAGAGACTAAGATGCCTGGAAATTTATTTGTCACGTACTGTACACCGTAATGTATTCCTGGCAATAAAAACCAGGAGTATGTAATGAAATTTCTCGTATCTTCAAAATTCTGAGGAACAAAAAACTATTTTAAAAAAAATGTACTTTAACTACCTGTTTTTTACATGTTTCATAAATTTGAAAATATGTAACCCTTCTAAAACATTAGTAACTTTCAAATTGTAACTGTTCATGCAACAATGTAGTTACGAGTTCTCACTTTCTTTAATAAAGTGAACACATACATACGTGTACGAGGTCCCTCTTACGAATTATCAGCTCAGTTATGAGGTGTCACAACTAAACTTCAATGGCTAAGAAGTGGATACCTCGTAATTACCAAAATGACAACAATATGTGTATTATAGGCCTTGGGAGGCTTGTCTGCGAGTACACGTGAGACGATGTGAATGAAAAAAAAAATAAATAAAATCTTCACATATAAAATGGGCAGTCGTGACATCACGTATCAGATTCGCAATTTGTTATGTGATAGCTTGTAACTACATTAGACAGGTGCAGTGACAGTGACACATTGTATATGTGTTTCTGGTATATGTGTTTCTGGTGTATGTGTTTCTGGTGTATGTGTTTCTGGTGTATGTGTTTCTGGTGTATGTGTTTCTGGTGTATGTGTTTCTGGTGTATGTGTTTCTGGTGTATGTGTTTTGGTGAAAGTTTGTTGTGACACTAACATTCACCAAAACACATATACGAGGTGTCACTACATCTGTCTATCGTAGCTGTATGCTATCACATACCAAATTGTTTGCGAATCTGATACGAGATGTCACGACAGCCCATTTTCTATGTGAAGGAATGTTTTTCACTTACGAGATCTCACATGTACTTGCAGATAAGCCTCCCAAGGCCAATATAATGAAAATCTTAAATTCAACATTTTGGTAGTTATGAAGTATTTTTTCTTAGCCATCGGAATATTTATGTTCTTCAGAACGATCACATAGCTTTATAAAATAGTAAGAACCGCATTTGTATTTTAAATATATATTGATTTTACTACGTTTTGTAATTTTTGAATATTTTTAATTTTATTAAACAATTTTTAAATTTATTGAAAGGATTTAAGAAACAAAAGCCACAATAGCTAATTTTTGACATCGATGTTTAATATCGGTATACTTTATTCGTCATAGTTAGTATTGATTTTTCTTATTGAAATATTGGTGATTATATTGGCNAAAAACAAAATTAATTAAAAATTGGTAAATTGGGATTAGGATTATTGTTATTTAATTTCCCTAATGATCTGAGGAAAAGAGTAAACAAAATATATTATTATGGATTTACAAGGATTAGGTTTCTTATAATTCATATAAAATATTAATGTATAGAGAGACATAGTTAGTGGGAAGCTTTATTGCTTGTAATAACAGAATTTATAGAATTTAAAATAATTCTGAAAATACTGCTTAAATAAAAAGTAATTCCTTAATTAAAGTAGGGTTCTAACCCTTAAATGACGATATCAGTGACGAATGCAGAATTGTAGTCCATAGCAGTAGTATATTCTAAAAATACAGTACAAATAAATAAATATAGTAATTTGTCTTAAAAAGGTCTGCAAATGTTTATGAAACGGCACTTCTTTAGATTGTTACTCCCATGTCCTTTTTTTTTAGAATAAAAACGACTTTGACTAAAAAGCTATTAAGAAAAATGAATGTTTAGTCCAATGTACTTTTGGGACAAAGGAATATCACACTTCTGTTTTATAAGGGGAGTAACAGTCTAAAGAAAAATATTATATAATAGTCAGCCAATTAGTCTAGCACATAGCTTCCTCGCATCTTATTATTATGGAAATTTAATTTAACTGCCCAAACAGCAAAATTAAAAAAATATTACCCCGCCTAGGCAACAAAATTTTATAAGCATTTGTTTATATTAATTAACCCTTTTTAATATGTTAAAAGAATAGTTAGGTCTTTAATTAAAAAGAAAATAAATCTCTGGAGTAACTGGCAACCCTGCAGCTTCTAATGAACATTCAATATATTATATTTGATTTCACTTTAGATCAGACAAGGAGCATTTCTTGATTTATCCTAATTACTTCTATGCAGCAAAGGAAACATTCCTGACTCGTTTAAAGATTACCTGATTCGGTTACACCTTAGCAGGTAATTAACATTTTCCTGCCTCGGGTTCGCCTCATCAGTAAAATAGTAAATTTCCTGCGTCGGCTACGTTAGTTAATTTGTTTAGCCTGTCAGCAAAATTCCATTTTGCTTCCTAGTTACATAAAAAACTATATTGTTAATGATAACATTTGTCGGAACTGATGGAACGGAGACGCGCCGTGACTGATGTGTGTGAATTGTCAACGACGGAACGTTGACTAACACTAGAAAATAACGGAACGTTGACTAACACTAGACGGTGATGGAACGTTGACTGACACTAGACAATAACGGAACGTTGACTAACACTAGACAGAGACGGAACGTTGACTGACACTAGACGGTAACGAAAAGTTGACTGAACTGTGACAAGACTGATGTGTGTGAATGGAGCAACGATTTTGACTGACACTAGACGGTAACGGAACGATGACTGACACTAGACGGTAACGGAATGTTGACTGACACTAGACGATGACAGAACGTTGGCTGACACTAGACGGTAACGGAATGTTGACTGACTCTAGACGGTAACGGAATGTTACATATAACTATTGTTACTGACAACGATTTTCACTGACAGTTGAAGATGACGGTAACGGTGATGGAACGTTAACTGACACTAGACGGTAAAGGAACATTGACTGAACTGTGTCGAAACTGATGTGTGTGAATGGAGCAACAATTTTGACTGACACTAGACGGTAACGGAACGTTGACTGAGCTGTGGCATTTAAAGATATCTTTTATATAATCAAGTAGTGTCCCGACAACGGGCGACGGCAACGGCAAAGGCGACGGGCGACTACTCACCTCTAAATGATTTATAACGTTAAAAATTGATGCACCACAAGCCGGGATTGAACCAGTGATTTTCAACACATGAGGCGGGTCCTCTACCACTGAGCCACCACCTTGCACAGAAGCTACTAGCATAAAACTTACTATTTAAACAGTAAATATCTATTTAAATTTGTTGACCATGTTTTATTCTGCCCGTTGTCACGGGTATAACGGCTAGTATAATAATAAAACAAAATTTAAAAACGTAGTATATAAAAAGTTCTTTTTATCTTGTAATTATGTAGTATGAATATAGTTTTAAAGAAAACATGCTGAATTCCTTAAAGACTAATACGGTTTATTTTACTACGGTTAGTTAGGTGGCTCGGTAGGGGATGTTCAGAACATATTCAAGGTCTGAACTAGAGTTGATTTGAATAAACTCTCGTTCTGAACGAGGCTCTCCTAGGAAGCAGAACTGCATCTGTAAATAGCCCGGAGGCAGTCATGCAGCTAGAAAACATTTACAGCTGGAATTAATTAATTCAAACCTTCAAAGAGACAACCGCGCAAAATCCGTAGCGTTTATTTTTGTTTTTATTTTTTGCCATCAATGGCATAAATTAAGGGTCCTAGCTATTCAAAAGACGAAATATATTAATATTGCTGTAAATATTTTTTATTTTCTGTAACATTTTTAGATGATCATTTTTGTATTGAAGCATGCAGCGAACTTACTATTATCAGAGAAAAAAATCTTATGGTTTGAAAGAAGTTATGTAAAGAAAGCAGAATACCAAGGAAAAAAGTATATTGTTGTAAAAATAGGAAATATTAGGTTTGTTCCAACCCCCCTATGTATACCATCCTTAGTATCGTCCCACAGCTCGTCTTGGACTCGATTAGGAAAGGATTTACACCCATGCGCTAACATTGTTCTGTAATAAAATCATGTTAAGTTGTAACGGGTCTAGGACTATAACAGTTTTGGAACCTTCCTGTTGATATGTGTGATTATTGACATAACTGCGCATGTCATACAAACCAGTACTTGGTATTGTCAAGGATATCGTCTGTATAGTACAGTTAATTGTTCGCAAACAATCACTGCGCTGGTTGGAACAGTTTGGAGGATGGTACGAAACACTGTCACAAGTCGGCTTGGAACGGCTTGTATTCATTGCGCATGCCCGTTTCTATCCTGAAGACGGTTCACTGCTTGTTTGGAACAAACCTATATAATCTCATATATATATCGAGTTGGTTTACATCATATCTTTCGAGTTTGTTTACATTTAACATAACTAATTTGATGTTTATTTAATAAAAGTAACTGTTTGTATCGAGTTTTTTGTGAAAATCAATGAGTGATTTAAGTGATTATGACGAATATGAGGAGATTAATACGCCTTCCGAAATAATTAATTCGGCACAAAATACAACTAATGAATTGATGTCATCTTTATCAAAAGAGAAATACGAGCTTACATACAGGAAGTTTATTATTTATTTCTGCATTTATTATTAATATCTAACAATTGTAGATAAAGTACGGTACGCAACTCTTGCGAAAACGGCATTTTGCATTGCTCGTGTAGTTTTACTACCCTCGCTGTCGCTCGGGTGCAATCTCCACACTCGCTTGCAAAATGCTGCTTTCCACACTCGATGCGTACGGTACTATTACGAACTTAAAATATTTTTTATTTCTTTCTATATCTTATGCATTTCAGCAAGATATTTTTCCAATTACAAATCCATTTTTCCGAATTTGTATAGTTACATAAAAACAAACTATATATAGTGGAGCTCAGTTGGTTTGAGCGCTTTAGTGGAATTAAGGCCCGTTTACACTTTGATTATAGTGCGAGTGCGAGTGTTTAGTGCAAGTGTTTAGTAAAATTACTAAATCCGTTTGGAGACGATGTGTTTAGTGTTTAGTGTTTAGTAATTTTGCGAGTGAACTGTTAACTGTTTAGTAGACTTGCACTGTTTAGTGGATCTGCGAGTAGGCCTCCCCTCTCCAACCTAGATGTCAGTGTTTTTTTATTTTAAAATTATACAATTTAAAAGTAAAAATGTTTAATTGATGGTCAAAAAACTGTCAAAATGTGTCAAAAATCAACAAAACCCTGCCCCTCCCACAAAAAAAATAATTAAAAAATAAATGTCCAATAAAATATAAAATTTTCCTCAAAATAAAACGACTTCCTAATCACTTGAACTAATCACTAAGCACTAATCACTAAACACTAAACACTCGCACTCGCGCTAATCAAAGTGTAAACGGGCCTTTAATTATAGAGGTCCGTTGTTCGAGTCCCGGCGCTGGAGTCTAATTTTTCTCTATCTTTCTCCCGTTGTTAAGGGTGCGCGGACGTGTCTGATTTTACGAGTTTTCTGTTTTTGTCCGTAATATTAGAGATAAAAATACAATTTTTCGTATTTGGGTTCACCAATATATTCTTCAATGGTGCCGCGAGCCCGATTTTTGATTTTCCCCCTCCTTGCCACTTAAGTGATTCTTAAATCCGATTCTATTTATTTTTTAAAAAATGTAGCTCGCGGCACCAAAAGCCAATTATCTAAATACTCTAAATCCCAAATTTCGTGCAAAAATATTCATTTTTAGAGCCAGGAGGAGTAAACTGGTAAACGAGGAAAAGTGGGATTGAGAGCTAGTGCAGTCTGTCGGATTTCTAGTGAACTAGGCTTTATTAACCCCCTCATTACCTTCCTACGTAGTGGGTAACTAAGGGGTGGTTAGAGATGGTCAGTATCTAAGGGANTTATGTCAGTTGAAATGTAAATATTGTGACGTTTTAGAAAACAGAAATACGCGGCAATCTTTAATAACCTTACGCTTACGTAGAATTGTCACCTTGTTGTGATTGTCAGAGGCATCTAGCGGCAAAAGTATGCAACAAGCTTTAGGGTATACGCAACCTTAATAATAATTATATTTTGATTTAAATCAAAAATATATATATTGAAAAATCTATCTATTACTACGAAAGAAAAGTGTATAAAGTGTTCACGAAAACTTACGAAACGAAACAAATAATAAGTAAGGACACATGTTTCGTATTATTCTGTATCTTAAATCTTAAATCAAACAAGTGAAGAAGTTTGTATTGACTGAACTTAAGGAAGATCTGGCGTAGATCCAGCTCTTTCTCCCCCTGTATCAAACGCATGTAAAAAGAAACTGCTTTTTCCCAAAAAGAAGTAGAAACTGAAAATCAATTCGAAGTATGGAAGAGGTCGTTGTTCTTACTACATAATATAACAAGTTCTACCATTCTCGTGCTCGAGGATTGAGATATTAGGTGTGATAAGACGTGACAAGGTGATAAGGATCTGCGTTACAGTGTGACAAGTTCCTTGTGAAACCGTGATAAGATCCGTGACAAGTTCTGACGTTCGTGAGTTAGTAACAGTGGTAGAGCGTGCACTCTGGTGGTTAGATGTTGAAGCCGACACCGGACAACATATTGTATGCATATCATGCCCCATTGTGTTAGACCAACATTTTTAACATTTTGTCCCCCCTCTAACTTTTTTTTTTCATTTCAAGTTCCAAAAAAAAATTCTACCTGACCTGAACTTAGTTCTGAAATCTCAGAAGTTCGATTCTACAGAAACATCCAAACCAAACTACGTTATTAACTTTCATAAAGAAGGCGTGTGAAAAAACAAGAAAAACATTCGAAGCTTTACTACGAATAAACTTCTTTACGAATACAAAAACTGAAAAAGCCCCTTCTTTATATTCATGAATGAACAGACTATAATAGTCTACGCTAGCCTTAATAATCTTTTACTCTAGACCTTTTTGCCCATGTACATTACATGCTGTAGGGTGTTAATGTGCAAATTATTGAAGAACCAAAAATGTCAAAGCCAAAATTTGCTCACAGATTATTAAAATGAACATGAGTTACATATTCTTGACAAACCTTCATATGTTCGCTCTTTATAATTATTTAACAGCCACCATGCCACTATAAAAAATACCTATAATGGGTATTTCGTACAAAATTCAAGACTCCGATTTCAAAAGTTCCAAGACCGAAATCCGTTTCAGACATCAGGGAACATTTTTGGTTCCGTGTCTGTCTGTTGGTCTATCGCTCAATTTTTGCAAACCAACATGCGAAAGTACTTGTCCGATTTTAATAATATTTGGATGGTGAGTCTCACACAAGTTTTAACCCTCTATGGTCATTTCTTTGTTTTCTTCTACAGTTGTACTAAGGTGCATTCATTTACACCTATAATTTCAAAAGTATCTAATTTTTATGAAATTTGGTTGGTTTGTCGAAATTAACTTACTTACTTTCGTAAGTAAGTTAGTCAGTCGAAAGTAACTTACTTACTTTCGTAAGTAAGTTAGTCAGTCGAAAGTAACTTACTTACTTTCGTAAGTAAGTTAGTCAGTCGAAAGTAACTTACTTACTTTCGTAAGTAAGTTAGTCAGTCGAAAGTAACTTACTTACTTTCGTAAGTAAGTCGAAAGTAACAGCAGATAGCCCACAATTGTGCTAAATTAATACTTTAAATCATGTAAAAAATCAAAACAATTTTGACAGATTTAAAAATTTAAAATCATTGAGCTAATATACAATATAGGATGCGAGAAAGCCACTCTATATAGCAGACTACTTTTTCACGTTTTTCCCCAATTTTTTCAGGATTGCGCTCTTAAATTTGGAGCTAAAATTCAATCCTCTATTTCACCTCAGGGTGTGGTTTTATGTATCACGCATTTACACAGACTATAGACGACAAATATAGTTTTATTTAATAATTATTTTAGACTTTTAAGAACTTTAAGGGGCTTTTAAACGGTTAAATTCGTCAACATTTTCACTCTATCACAATAGTTTTCTCTCTTTATAATATATACTACGTGTGCGAGAAAGTAAAAATAAAAATATGTAAATAAAATAAAAGAAAAAAAAAATGGTTTTGACATCTTTTAATATATGCCCCATGTTTTTATATCTTTTTACATATTCCCTTTGATAATCTGACCATATATTTTTTCACACTCACTAAACATATCTGTCCTCATATAATTTTTACAAAACACATTTTTATTTATTTATTTTTCCCCGTTTCTTAAATCAACTGTGAAACGAAACTAATAAAAACATATACTGGATAGTTTGTGGAAAGAGGGTGTTCTTTTTTTCTCTAATAAGTTTTTGAAAGAAAAAAAGAAAAAAAAAAAACCTATTTCCAGTTAAGACCGATGGAAAAGCGATTGGTAGCGGTTTGCAGCTGTTTTAACGTCCAAGGGTTACTAAACTAATCAAACTATATGAATTGGAAATGACAGATGGAGGTCATTCCGAGTCATCTAAATGGTGATTGATCGATTTTACAACTAACCTATATTATATTTTTTTGGCATCTCTTTAAAAGGCTGAGGAAACGTGTTTTTTTAGCTCTTAATGGGTAAATGGAACACGAATAGAGTTGTTCGTGTTTTGTGGTTAAGTTCGTATATTTTAATATATTTTTTTAAGTCTACAATTTTTCTTCTCTCTCTATCTATATCTAGTTTTTAAAAAATTATATTTATGGTTTTATTTGAAGTGGAATTATTTTAAAGATAAGATAATAAATTCATAACACATCGGGTCCATTTTATTTAAACTTCTTAAGATATACGAATCTTAAATATTTAAAGGAACTCTTGTCTTTTAATTTTAAGAGTAAATAAAATTTAAATATTAAAGCTGACTATCTTAGGTAATCAAATTATAAAAGCAAATTGATAAATCTATAAAAAAAATAAAAAATAATAAAT
>KZ651337.1:183349-198688 GCA_001010745.2 Gerris buenoi
TGTATCAGTTACGACATAGTAAATAATCCAAATTACAATTATCAATAACTACGGGAGACATACAGAGAAAAATACACCCCCGCACCGGGAATCGAACCACGGGACCTCTGTTTACCTGTATGTCTCCCGTAGTTATTGATAATTGTAATTTGGATTATTTAAAATTTAATCTTTCGTAGTAATAAAACTACCAAAAATTTAAAAATTGAATTTCAAAACTTTTTTTAAAAAATGTTTTATATTACGTAAAATGTTTATATTACGTATCAATCGTAGATAAAATAAATTATAACAGGGAATAATTATCATTTTTAGAAGAAGATTCTTGATATTAAAAGACAAAGTGGCAAAATACGCGTGAGGTGTTCAAATTGAACTACAATATGTGTACGTGTGCAACAATATTACACTCTGTCAACATACAAACTTTTTATAATGTAATAACATAAACTTTCTCTCTTAGAGCCCAAATTCGGATAAAATAGAATTACAATAAAATGAATAAGTGTAAGAAGAGTCTACATGATTTTGAAGCATTTCAAGTGCTGAATTTCACCACTGATGATGGTCTTATGAATGCTGAAAGCTGCACTGTTAAATTAACGAATTATCAATTCAAAGTGATGCAGTTTATATAATACCTTTATAAAAAAAATGTGATAACCAAGTATAGTATTGTTTAAAAGGCCGTCTAAATTCAATGAGGATTCATACAAGCATTGAATCAATTTAAATCAAATTATAATTATTATTAACACTGGGAGACAGACAGAGAAAAATAAACTCCAGCGCTGGGACTTGAACCACGGGCCTCTACATTTCCAGTGTAGCGCTCTACCAACTGAACTACGCAAAAGAATTTTTTCTGTCGTAACCGATACCTAGTCCCGAATCCAAGCTTTCAATATTTCTACAAGTCTATCAAGTCAATATTTATGACAATAGAACTAAGACCGAGAATTAACGCTTATAATTATAAAGTACTCAATTAGTACCTGTACTTTGTACAATCAATTAGAAATTCTTTTTTTTTTAATTATTTGGTAGTATTCATACTACGGAAAGTTTTAATTTTAATTTAAATCAAATTATAATTATTATTAACAATGGGAGACAGGCAGAGAAAAATAGACTCCAACGCCGGGACTTGAACCACGGGCCTCTACTTTTCCAGTGTAGCGCTCATTGAAACAATTAACAAAATAATTTGGATGGTTGTTGGTAATTGAAGTATGTTATAATGTACACAACAGCTAACACTCTTATGAGCTAATGGTTTTAATGTTTTATCTCTGTACTCAAGAACGCTTCGTGTTTACATTAACATACTAGAGAAGTTATGGTCATAACACTTGAAAAATTACAAGCAATTAGATCTATTTACAAATCAAGAAATAAAGTTAAAATGGAAGATAAGATAAGTGTTAGTCAAATTACACCTGGCACGTTTAGTTAAATTTAGGTCAAAATATTATTTTCGGTTCCATATAAGGTTCAACCTTTTTCTTTTAAAGTCTAGACTTGTTCAAGGTCGACCCATTCCTGTGTAGAGTCGCGTTATAGAGATTGACTTCTTAAAACGACTTATTATATAGTTTCTGAGTTATGTTGTGAATTGGAAAAAAATCCGTGTTATTGAGGTTGTTTGGATAATAATAGTAGCGTTTATAGAAGTTAATTTAACATTGTGTGTTATGGCAATCTCAAGGGGATTTGAAAATTGCACTCGTAATTGATGTTTTCGTGTTATTGAGGGTCGTGTAAGCGAGGTTCTAGTGTATTTCTACTTAAAAGGAATGAAAATCTATGAAATGATCTTATATGCTTCATCAGTTTAAACTTCGTAAAATTTAAACTGTAGCTTGAAAAATTTTGATTCTTTTCTGGTTAGTGGATGTTGAGGTCTTTATATTCCATATTGTTTTTAAGTATAAAACGATCTAGTTTAGGCTTTGTATTTTATCTAGTATTTCGAGTTGCACAGTTTTTAAAAAAAGAAAGGCTTTTAATTCAATGTTCCCATCATATTTCACGTCCTCTATCAAAATGTTTTATGAGGAACTAATTATTCTGGGTAGAAGAAGGCTGGTCTAGACAGAGATGGCCCGGTGTGACTCATTCCATCAAGCGGATTATTATAAACTCTCCCTCATTCTCCAAGGGACTATAAACAGCGTCATTATAGGGCCCGACCTAGATACAAAACAACCGATGTCTAAAAACAGAACTCCAGGCCTCCTTCCCAGAGTATACACACCAAGCTGCCCATAGACAAACTAACCAACACTGTAAAACACACCTTTCACCCAGTGACTAGGTGACACCTCCCAGGCATTGACCGGCCTAATGCCAACAAAGACTCAAAACCCCTTTAAAACCTTTCTCTACCTTCTAAACAAACCCCTTAAAAAAAAACATCGACTTAAGAACAAAAAAATTGTAAGCTTTATATTTTTTATCTTCCTTCATATATAATTCAAAGGAACAAACAAAACCTTTTTAGTTAGTTCCGCTAAAAGGATATCGGAAAGTGATACGTCTCAAATATTCAATTGTGTCCTTTTCAATACATCCATTAGTTTGGTGACGTAAAACGTCTCTTTCATAATACATATTGGATCAATCGATTAAGTTTATCTTTTGGTCGAATTATTTATTGCTACAATCTCCCACAACCATTTGTTTATTTATCGACTCAATCAACCATCGCAATATGTACACGGAAATATACTAAATGAATCAATATGTTACTACCATGCCTAACTGATAAAAAATTGTTAACAATGGCTTTGTTTCAGATAATATTTCCTTCCGTTTTAGATAATATTTCAAAGATAGTTGAGAAAACCAAAAGAGTTCTTGCTTCTTGCAAAAATGTGAATCTTAAAAAAACTTAATTAAAGTAACAAAAGTTGGACCTCCATAAATTTAAATTGATTATAAAAAAAATCGTGATATAGAAATTTTGGTTTCCATTTTTGGGGGGAAAATAAGTGTTTATGAAAGAGGAAGATTTTTATCGCGCACCATTGTCCCCCAATGCAGAACTGCCTTTTATGCGTCTGTATATGTACTTACAACCTATAGGTTTTTTTTTAAATATCTTCACTAGTTTTGTGTAGTTGAAATATTAAATTGAGGTTTTTCAAAATTGTAGTCACTGGACTCGGAGAGATTTCATTTTTGGGATAACTTCTTTGTTCTTCTATTGCTTTATCCATTTCTTTGCTTTGAGTTTTTTTTTTTTTTTTTTTTTTTTTTTTTTTTTTTTTTTTTTTTTTTTTTTTTTTTTTTTNTTTTTTTTTTTGAGAGTAATGATTTTCTTTTAGACATTTTTACGTTACTCACCGAATATTATACGCTGTAAAAAGTCAAGAGCACAAAAACGATCTAAAATGAGATTCTAAGATATTCTCAATTATAAATTTCTCTTGACTTTGAAATTAAACTAATGGGAGGTTGAATACGCAAAATTATTAGTGCTAGACCAAGAAACTCCTAAAAATGGTTCTAAGAAAATAAAGGAAAGCAAAAACACCGTCAATATTAAATCACAGGAATTTTGTCGGTCGAATCCTTATTCTTATTTCTAAGAATTATTTTGTTCGTTTTAGAGAAATTATTTTTGTTTTATTATAGAAACCCATGTATTTGGAGAATTCCTGAGGACAATAGTGGTAGTAGTCTACTACTTCCTATTAGATTTAGGATGAACTACTTATTCGAAACTTTCAATTAGGCCATCTTTTAGGCAATTAGGCCATCTTTTAGGCAATTAGGCCATCTTTTAGGCCCTTTTTACGCCCCGTGTGGTGGAGATTTCCGGCTACTTCACACATCATACAATTGTACATTGTACCGCGAGTATGGTGTGGTCATTAGTCATTAGTAAGCTATATAAGTGTAGGGGAAGAGTGTCCCATAGGGGGTTTCCCTCGCCCTGCACCGTCCGCGATTCATAGATTCAAATCACATAATCATGACACGGATCGGACCCACATCAAACGGAACCCATCAAAGAGTGGGGGAAGAGTGCCCCAAAGGGGGTGTCCCTCACCCTACACCGTCCGCGATTCATAGAGGAAATTCAGAGTATTATGGCCCGGGATCGAACCCACGACCTCGAGTTGCCTCGACTTATTGATAGCTGAGCGAGCGCCTTAAGACCCTCGGTCACGCTGGCTTCCCGTGAGGACATTAACATTTTTTGTTGAATAGAGATTTTCGTTGTACAAAAATTTTCAATAAGGAGGTTCTACAGTGTATTGTGCAAAGCTTATTTCCGGCCACATTTGGCCGGTGAGTCATGTAAAAAAGTTTCGAGGTTTAAAAGTATGTATAGAATTATGAAACTGTTTCAAATCCGACAGATTATTCTTATTTTTAATGAAGTTAAGAAAATTAAGCAATTATTAGAATTAGACGGAAGGGAATTACGATCTGATTATTTACATTATTCTGTACTCTCGGTGAGTAAGTGTAAAATATATAAAAAAAAAAAAAAAATAAACGTTTTTCTGTTAACTGAACTTTTAAACTTGGATATTTCTTCGTAAAGAGATAAAAATGTCTATTCGGGAAAACTCAGTTTGTCTCCATAAATAAATGTTAAAATGGTTAATGGAAAATTACTCACTTATTCATGGGGGTACTAACATAAAATAATATATTAAACTAGCAAAGTTCAGCCATCTAGTATACACCTCACTCCTTTGATATTTATTAATTAGCAAGTATTTCTTCAAAGATGTATTACTCATAAAGAATAAGGTTGTCATTTGTGGTTTTCTAACTGACATGAATCACATTAATTTTCGAAATCGTAAATTAATAGAATTCATTACTTCCTGGATACGTTGGCTTCGATGGGTTTTAATAAATAGGTCGTAATAAAAACGGATGGATCACTAAGTATACCTCCTTGGTACAAAAGTGTTACCAAGAACGTGGGATAAAATTCTGCATAAAATGACCACTGCGCAGGCTCAGAGCTTTTTAGTGGGACGAATTTCTTCCCAACTGTTGTCCATAGTTTATTTGAATAAAAGGTTACAATCTAACATTTTTTAATCAAGTTTTTAATTAAAAATATTTTCTTGTTTTAAGGGTTTTTTTAATTTTAATTCATAGTTTTATTTTAATATATTAATAAAATTTAATTATTAGAATAGTTTTCTAATAACCAAATAATTAATATGAATTAATTTGGAAAAGCATTAATTCTATTGCAGTGTTAGATTTTATTCTACAAATTTGTCACAGTCTACCTTTTCAAAAAAATTAGAGTGTATATAAAAAAAAATTGATACCTACATACAATTTTAAGAAAGTTTTACGTAAATATTATGCATATATACGAAACGTGAGTGGAAGAAAATTTAAAAAATAACATATCCTGATATCCGATATCCATCACATTCTTCACCATTTTTTATACATAGTTATAACAATACGGGAAGGTAATCTATCCCCTTAGATTTTCCAAGTTTTTGGTGACACTTTTTTCGCTTAGTACTCCATCCCTATTTTATAGATTGACGGAAAAAATTCCCACTGAAAAAAAGCCCACGAAAAAAATACCCACGGAAAAAATATCCACGGAAAAAATGCCCACGGGAAGAAAAGTCCAAAATAATTAACTTTAATCGTTAGTGGTAGTTTTTAATTATGATTATTTAATTTTTAACGCTAACAAATTTTAACCTATTTTCAAATAGGTAGCAACATGAGAAGTAGGAGGACATAATAATTATTTTTTGTTCTTGTAATGTTAGTATTGTAAATAATAAATGTATGGCGGACTCATTGTTAACAAAAATAAATATGTAAAATCATTTTCGTTCCTATTTTGAGTAGTTGATGTAGATATTTATTCACAGTAAGAAAGTAAATGATTTCTTAAACAACATCTTTCATCGCTCATCGCCAGATTTTTCTTCAGCAAGTTTCATTATTACACATTAGCATTTTGATATATCATATATTTTAGATAAAATCCAAGGCAATTAGAATGTAAAATATGTTCAAACAGTACTGTTTGAACATACTGAAAGTCAAACTCTACTGTTGTGCATTCATTTGGGAAACGAAGTCATTTTTAATCCGATAATAAGGGCAGCACTCTATGAATCGTCTGGGATTAAGTCGAAAAACAAAAAAACAAGCCTGCTAAGGGTACTAACCAGTAAGGACTGGTAAACCCCCTGTCCTTGCAGAAGCTTATAGGACAGGGGGTTTGTGTGCACCGTTAGACAAATGAATGACTTCTAATCCTTAAAAAGTTTTGGTACCTTGATAATATACGTTTGAATAGATAGAATACATATACTTCTAATGTCTATTCCAATTAAAAATAGGTCAAAATTTGTTAAAAATTAAATAATAATAGTTAAAAACTACCATTAACGATTAAAGTTAATTATTTTGGACTTTTCTTTCCGTGGGAATTTTTTCCGTCTACCATTTTATAAGATCCTTGCTGGTAAGAAAGCAGCTGATAAAACAGCTACAGAAGGAGCTAATAAGCAGATCCAGAACTGTTCCATCTTGTTTCTTACAACGACTGATATACAGACTTCTCTTCTCTATGAAAAAAAAAAATCCTGCTAAACTATAAATATTAAAAATCTTGCAGGAGAAACTTAAAAGCTTGAACAAGCTCTTAAATTTCCGACAAATATGTGAATCCGTTATCTCATAGATTATTAGCCGCCAACTTAACCCAAAAGGAAGTTTATTTGCTGGTTATTTCAGGTTACATCTGGTCACGAACATTGAAGTATCTGCTCTTATAATGAATGCTGCTCTTCCGTTTTTCGCATCTCGTAGTGTAGAAGGTTTTAACTTATCACAATTTCACATCCAGTTTTGGTAGCGCATCTCGAAGAGCGAAGTTAAGTTCCCTAAACTTTACACCCAGTTTTGGAAGCTTCTTTAAGGGAAATATATTTTAAATAGGGAAGCATGTCCATGAATAGGGAAGCATGAATAGTCCATTTTAAATAGGGAAGCATGAACAATTTAATGGGAGTTAAAATGTAAAAAATCCACGCTCTGCTACCACTTGTCTTGGACTTAAGTTTCGCTATAATATTTAAGATATTAATAAAAGTAAAAAACGATTTCTTCAAGTGTCAATTCAAGACTGCTTTCTTTTATTCAAATTAACATAAATAAATAAAGAAAATACGTCATCTCTATGGAGATCACGACAAATGTTATCTTAAAGGAAAACAATCATTCCATATGTAACAACTTTTTAATAATAATGTTAACAAATATTTATTAATGATACATGGTGGCCAAACACGGATGACCACATTTTAAATGGGTACCATGTACTTAATACTAGAGGTAGGAGATTGAGACAAAGCAAATTTTCAAGTAAAAATGGACATAAGTCAAATTTTAATGTGTGGAATATAATGTCCGATAAATGACGCTTGATTGATTTACCTACACATTCTTAGAGGCACTCGGCGAAATTGCGCATCACATTCTGTAATATATCGACGGGGAATCCGGTTTTTCATCCCCTATTCAAAGGGTAACGAAATGGATACTGTCCACATAATATGGTTCCAACAAGATGGAGCCACTGCACACACAAGTGTTCATTGATCACGTGCGTCAAATTTTTCTCGGTCGTGTGAATAATGTGAATGATTAAATCGACAAGGACGTCATTTATCAGATGTTATCTTCCGCAATTTAAAATTTGACTTATGTCCAGTAAACTTCCATATTTTTGCTTCAAAATTTGCTTTATTTCAATTTGCTACCTCTAGTATTAAGCACATGGTAACAATTAAAAATATGGTCATTCGCGCTGCGCCACCCTGTATGTAACAACTATTTAATAAATGAAATGGTTTTTGCTTTAAGATAACATTTTTTACCCCCATAACATCCATCAAACGTTTCCTATACTAAGAATTATTATAATAAGGTGATTAAATTATTGTTAATTCAATTTCTCAGCATGATTTTCGTTTGAACAAGTGTCTTCTTAATTAATTAATTTATAATATCATATCTGGAGTTATCCTGTTAAGAATTATATAACTCCTCTGAAAAACTTCTAACACTGAATGGAACACAATGAGTGATCATTCTAACCCCATTGAGATTTGATCAGCATTGAAAAACAAAAAAACTTTATTATGATAATAAATTAAATTAAATTAAATAAAACACGGAAAACTAAGATGTATTAAACATTTTTAAAATTATTTACTAATAGTCCAGGAAATAGCGTGCAAAATAGTGTCTGACTAACATTAAGCTAGAATTTTGTGTATAAGGAAATGTTTTGGTGCCTTTTAAGAATATTTGGTCGGCTAAGCTTGGCAATAGGCATTTGAAAAAAAAACAAACTGGTGGAAAGCGGCCATGTCCCCCCCTTTTTGATGGACAATTTGATTTTCATGATCCTGAATAATAAATGAGTTAGTAGACCAAAAATCAAGTTGATGGCAGTTTGTCCCTTGATAGGGGAACACTTTTATTACTTTTGATTTAAAGTAATATTTGACTAACTAACCTATTGAGTGACAAACTACAATCAACTTGATAATAGGTCTACTAGCTAAGTTTGTACTCAGTATCATGAAAATCACATTGTCTACCAAAAAGGTCAGGAGATGGCCTCTCTCCACCGGTTTGTTTTTTTCAAATGTCTATTGCCAAGTTATGTCACGCAGACGAAATTGGCCGACCACATACTCTTAAAAGGCACCAAAATATTTACTTATAAACAAAATTCTTAGCTTGATGTCAGTCACACATTTTTTTGCACATTATCTCCTGCACTATAAAATCGTGCTGAAAAAAGTAAAATATTTCAAGATTTTCGCAGTAGCCCTTTTTTTTATTTATCACTTCTTTGGTAATTTTCTATTTTCGTTAAAATATTTATTTTTCTAAACTAAGAGCAAGATCAATAGTTATTATTTAAGTTGATAGGAAGAGCTATTACCCTATAAATTTCTAAACTTCAAAGCCTCGTTCGTTAATAATTGCTTTTCATGAAACACGAAAATCTAATAAAGTTTAGATTATTTAATTAATATACATAGATCCCTTTATAAGCCAATCAACTAGTAATAGAACAACTTGAAACATAACTATTAATTATCAACGATTTGTGTTCCAAAAGGACGTAAACTAGATATTACACTGGGTGTTATTTACATCTCGAAACACAAATACTTCGCGATTCACCGACGTCTATCACGCGAAATGAACATTAAATAAAAACGTATAAAGTAATATATAAAGCACTCACGGAATACAACAATTAACTTTTTTTCATATCTACAATTAATTATTAATATGATATTACTTGGATACAACACCTGACACTTGCTTGATAGAAAACTATACTAGATTATCTCTATGAACTATTGATGTAATTATTAAAAATAATTAGAAAATATAGTAGCGGGGTTGTTTTATAATTTTCTCAAATAAAAAGAAAGCATTGTAATGGCACGAAAATAAAATTTTGAGATTTTATTTTTACTGCGTTTTTATAAGCATGCTTTCTTGTTTGTTTGTTTGTCCAGTACAAATTTTGCAATCGATTTTTAACTTACATACCGAGTAGCAAACTTAGGATTGAAACTTAGGATTTGAACTTAGGATTGAAACTTAGGATTTGAAACTTTTAGGATTGCTCAGAATACTCAATGCATTATTTTAATACTTTTAGCCATATTTCAGCAGAATTTAATTCCTTTTAAGCAAATTTTTCTGTATGGAAAGTTAGTTCAGATAAAAAGTTATTTTATTTGTTTTGACATGGCCCATATTTACGATCTACATTTTGACAGCTTTCAAAGTTATGATTAATGACAGAAAATTTAAAAATGTAGTATTTTAAAAGTTCTTTTTATCTAGTAATTTTACCTTTTGAGGTTCCCTGAGTAAAAAAAAGTGTTCTTTCTTTAAAAATGTGTGTCTGCAGTCTCTCATCATTGCAGGAGTGTGGTGCCTAAATTACTGTGCCGATTTTAATGAAATTTCGGCATAAAATCATGCCCTTTTGCAAAATCTAGAAATTAATTTTTGCTCCAAATTTGTGGGTGCTACCTCCCAAAATCTCTGAAAAAAAAAAAAAAAAATGGAATACGGTTCCGACGATTTTGAAAAAATTGAATTAAAAATTCTTAAGTGTAGTCCATTTAAATATTAATCAAACGATATAAGCCGTTTTCACGGGGAAAAATTAATTTCTTGAGAAAATAGCTTAAAACTCGGAACGCGGTCGGAGAGAGTCTGGGTTCGATTCCCCGCCAAGGGGAAGTTATTTTTATGATAAAATTTGATGAAATGTTCAATAATAATCAAATGTACATACGATAAATAATAATTGGAAAACACTGGGCTAAGTAATTATGAACTCGGATAAGAGAAAGTTAGTCCGATTTGTCTCGGACCAATTTTTTCTTCAAAAAAAGTTTAAATGTTATTTTCACGGTCAAAATAAAATGTTTGATTATCAATCTATTTATTTATTTTATAATCATAAAAAAAATCGGTCCAAAAAATCCAAATAAAACTATCTCATATTCTTAGTGCAACAATGAATTTATGTTTAATACTATCTTATGTAATAAAACATACCTATATTTAAAAACTTACAATGCCCAAAAAAAGCATAAATCATTGATATTAAATCGTTTTCCATAAAGTGCAGAAAATTTCAACTCTGTCGTATCCTCTGATTGAATGCACTTCATTTGATTGTTACCCCACTTATAAAAAATAACAGAGGGGAGTAACAATCTAAAGTATGTGTACGTAGTTATCTTCTTTAGACTGTTACTCCTCTTATAAAAACAGAAGTGTGATATTCCTTTGTCCGAAAGTACATTGGACTAAAAATCCCTTTGTCTTAAATGTTATTTAGTCAAAGTTCTCCAGTATTCTAAAAAAATCATAGGGGAGTAACATTCTAAAGAAGTACCTGATTTTATTGTTTTTATCACAAACTCCATTCTTTTCATCCGTCTATCACAAGCACTGTAAGAGTCTATTAAGGTTGATAATATGCTATTGTTAATCGATTTAATTTTTAATCTATTTATTAATCAACATATTATGTTTCAAAACGATTTGTTAATGATCGATGTATGTACAAATTAAAAGTGCATAAGATAACGTAGTGCATTATGCATTTTTATCAAAAGCAGCATCTATATATTTTTATTGATCGGACTTAATGTGCGTTTCCACAAGGGGAACTTCTTAAACCTTATCTATTTTTATTCTTTTAATTCCCTTTGTTAGCTAATTATACTTGCTCTATTAATAATATTCTATTTTTAATTTTATAGATTTTTATCTTAATTACTTTTTTTTAATCAATTCATTTGTTAAAGCTAATCAAGTAAGTCACTAAACGCCCTTGAAACAAATTAGTTTAAAAAAAGGCACAACGAAGCCGTATAAAATGTTTACGGTATTTCGGAGGCATTTGGTATAAGTATTTTAGTTAGCCTTGTTAATTATATCAAATAACTTTTTAGAAAGAATTCGATATTTTTTTTAATAACATCTATGATAAGACAACCTACATGTCTATGATAAAAATGTTAGTGACAGATTTCGGCATTTTATCTAAATATTCAGGTTTAATTATGGTCAGGTCCTTTACACTTGATGTTATCTATTTGTATGCTATGTAAATTTACCATTTTGATTGTTTTTACTCGAATTAATGTAAGCTAGATTACTTTAAAGAACAAAAATGTACAGTAAAAAATCTTTCACTTGGACGAGTTTCGAAACACCGACCTCTTAAATAGCATTGGCATAAATTCTAACCATTGCACCACTAGTCCAGTCAATAGGGAGTTTTACCGTGCAAAAGGTGAGGTAGAAGCGATTTTGATATATGTTACTAAGGTCTGGGCCCTGATTAAAAATCCAAGTTTTCGACCTCAGGGGGGGTCGGCGCGCCCCGCGCCCCCCCTTCAAAGGTACGAAAATTGGGTTTTTTCACTATAACTCCTCAACTGTTGATCCTACGGGAAAACATGTTCAGTACAAAATTAATCTAGACAAAATTACCGACATTTTTTATATAATCAATTTTTTTGTAACTCTATTATGTAACGAGCTACAGCGGCGGAAACATGAGTATTTTTTCATCAAAATGGCCCCACTCTAAATTTTTCATATTTTTAAAATTTTTAGGGGCTATTCATTACTAGCCCAGGAAAAAAAGGCTTTTAAACAACAAAAGGTTGGGTAGGAACACTTTTTGATATATTTTATTTAATTTTGGTCCTTAGGGGGGGAAGGAGGGGGGTTTATGCTATCTATCATGTTGCATTAAANAGGTCGAAAACTTGGATTTTTAATCAGGGCCCAGACCTTAGTAACATATATCAAAATCGCTTCTACCTCACCTTTTGCACGGTAGGGCCCTTTTTTTCTCCCTATTGACTGGACTACATGGAGGTAGATGATTTTTGAAGTGAGACTTCTTTGGCGGCGGTAGAGTGATTATTTTCATATAACGAGCATCGTGTAACGAAGTTTGCCATTCGAGACTCGTCCAAGTGTAACATTTTTACAGATTAATTGTATTATATCTATTTAAAGACCAGAAAATCAAAACAAACATTTATTTTTATTTGAATAAATGTGGTTGCCTTAGCGTAGCAATATTGTTTTTTCAATCGAATTTCCCATAACCATTTCTTAATCCTGAAATAATAAATTCGTCAAAAAATGAAAGAGAGCAATGCATTCTAGAACTTTTAAGTTTCACTTCTAATGCGTGAGAGCCTCACACAACTTTTTTTTATTTATATCTCCAAATTAAAAATTTCCTCGACAGAAATCAATTTGACACCTGGTAATACTTTTGGTCTTATCTGTTCCGTCAAATTTTTTAGGAACAACTAATAAATCTCATCCTGAACAAATCCCTTGAAAATGATCCTTGTAATGGGTTCGCAACGTCGGGATTCATAGTTTTTGTCTGTCCATTTGTCAAAATTTCCAGGAACAATCAATGACTCTCATCGAGACATAAACTCCCTTGAAAATGATCCCTGTAATGAGACGTTGGGATTCATAGTTATTGTCTCGTGTCTGTCTGTCCGTCAAAATTGTAGGAAACAACCAGATTCTTATTGTGATCAACTCCCTTGAGAATGATCCTTGAAATGGGTTCGAAACGTCGGGATTCATAGTTTTTGTCTGTCTGTCCGTCAAAATATCTAGGAACAATCAATGACTCTCATCGAGACCAACTCCCTTGAGAATAATCCTTAAAATTGGTTCAAAACGTCGGGATTCATAGTTATTGTCTCGTGTCTGTCTTTCCTTCTAAATTTTAGGAAACAACCAGATTCTCATTATTACCAACTCCCTTGAGAATGATCCCTATAATGTGTTCGAAACGTAGGGATTCATAGTTATTGTCTGGTGTCTGTCTATCCGTCAACATTTTTAGGAACAACTAATAACTCTCATCGTGACCAAATCCCTTGAGAATAATCCTTGAAATGGTTTCGAATCTTCGAGATTCATAGTTATTGCCTCGTGTCTGTCTGTCCGTCAAAATGTTAGGAAACAACCAGATTCTCATTGTTACCAACTCTCTTGATAATGATCCCTATAATGTGTTCGAAACGTCGGGATTCACGAAATCTATAACGGGATTTCCTTCGGAATCTACATTATAATAGGTTTACATTGATTGTAATTAATCAGCTGATGTTATATTGATGAGAAAAACGAAGAACATGTGTAAAAAAATGTGACTAATACATTATTAGTTATGTTTATGTTTTTAGTTCCCCTATGTGTGTTAAAGTGCTAAGTGAAAATTGGAACTATCTCACGGAGGGTTGCGTTGGAACATCTGCTGGGGTTAGTTACGAAGCACCTCCCCCGTGGTTCAGTTACGTGTTGTTATATTATTAGTCTGATCCAGGGCCCAAGGGAGTCTGAACGTTGTTCCCTGCCTGGCCTTGTCTAGTAACAGTTTTGATTTATTACTTGGTTCATTACACTAGCATCTTAATATTTCTTTTTATATATCTTGTTTCCTTCTCTAGATTCAATTTTTAAATTATCATCTCTCTCCTAGGTCCCAAATATGAAGAATGAAATCTTAATTCTTCTATGATTTTTTTTTTAGGAAAAAGGTCAATGACTTAATGACCAAATATAATAGTGTTAAATGCTTCAAATAAATCTCTTTTAATGAATCCACTCACTTACAAAGGTGACTAAATCTGACATTGAGTGAATCCCGACTTTTCCAAACTATAAGTAATTATGAACTTGTGTAAGAGAACGTTTGTCTGAGTTGTCTTGGACCTATTTTATACAAAACGGAAGTTTAATATGACTTAGTAGTAGTAGTCTAGTACTTCCTACTAGAACGGGTATAGGACGAACCACTTGTTCGAACCTTGCAATTAGGCCATCACTTAGGCCCTTTTTACACCCCGCGGTAGAGAGTTGCAGCCACTTCACACATCATACATTTGTTCATTGTACCGCGCGCCGAAGCGAGTATGATATTTGATCAATAGTGAGCCATATTATCAGAGCGTTATGCCGAGGAATCGAACCCCACCTTGTTCCACTCATGATTTAGTGATGGCCGAGCAGACGTGGTTTAACCCGCACGTTTACGCTGTATACTACCCTCTCTTTTAATATGACTTAGTTTTATATCGTACTAGATGAAGTACCCGGCGCAGCCTGGGTTGTATACAAAAATTAAGACCTAAATGACTAAAATACCAATAAAGAAGATACTAAATGTATATTATAAAAGTATCAGAACATTGTAATAAAATAAATAAGTAAATAAATAAGTGTTGAGGGAATTATGTTACAAACCTAACTTTTTTTAACTGGACCATGTCATACCACTAATAATGACATGCATAATGAGGGATATATCTGACTTGTATTTTTGTACCCCGTATCCCTGTGCACCAAAAATTAAATTTCGAAAACTAATGTAGACAGTGACCTTCCTCTACCCTCGAAGGTTAAAACTAAAGATTTGTATAAAGAACCTACATACCCAAAGACACTCTTCTTTATATATACATATATATTGATTATAGAAATATTTTTCCTGTATTTTCCACTTTACCCCCTCCTAAATAAAAATATGAAAAAAATGTAAATAACAACAATTAATTTATTCTTAAAGAGCTTTTCAACGATATGCATCATGAAGGGTTTTCATAACTTTGACATTTGTATCCCGTACCCCTGTGTACCAAAATTTAAATTTAGAAATCTCATGTAGACGCAGTAACCTTCCCCGTGCTTTGGAGAAGCAGGAATAAAACT
>KZ651337.1:204052-262825 GCA_001010745.2 Gerris buenoi
AAATACCTTATAAACAGGCGAGCGTAGCGAGCCTACAATAATCTTATTTAATAAATATTTACTGCAAATGCTGAATAAAATAAGTGAGCGTAGCGAGCCTTCTTTAATAATTATTATATTATGTAAAAACTGTATAAACAGGCGAGTACAGCGGGCCTTGCAATAATTGTATTACATATTATTGATTACGTGTGCTAATACTGTTTTTATACAGTTATTTGTAGTAAATATTTACTATAAATGCCGAATCAACAGGCGAGCGTAGCGAGCTCGCGATAATATTATTAAATAAAGATAATAGACAAAATAATTTTAATGCTTTCTTCAGGTTGAATAAGAATGCCAGGTATTCACTAGAATATTGTCCTGATATCATTATTGAGAACTTAATTCCGGCTGATATAAAAGCACATTTCTACGCGAGTTCTTTATGCACCGCATCACTAGTTTAAAAGAAATCAAATCTAATGTACGCTACTTTTAAAATTGATTAAATTGAACTTAAAAAAAAAAAAAATTTAAATTAAAATCGGAACTTTTGTATGTTACGTACGTTTTGAAAATTAAACCAAGGAACAACCAAATACACCAAAACAAAGGAATAAAACAAAGGAAATAAACCAAAACAAAGGAAAATCGCTGAATATAACAACAACAAACAAACAAAAACATTTAACCTTCGGCAAGGTTATCCGAACTCGAGCGTTGCGGTAAAATTACTTAACTGCTCTGCCGCTATCACTTCGCAGGACAATAGACTGGGCATGCGCATTGCTCTAAAACTCATAACGTAACCTTTACTGACATATAAGCAATCGCTTTGTAAGTAACTAAAGCCTCAATTACATTGAGCGAGTTTACAAGCTACGTGTAATTGTGTAATTGCAGCAAAACTAGTTATAAACTAACTCGTGCGAAAGTTAACTCGTCAGCAAGTGGCTTGTAAATTTTTAAATTTGTCCCTTTGTAATTGAGGCTTAAATAGTCAAATAATTTTAAAAATTCCATAGCAATCGTAGATAAAATTATCAATATCATATATTAATAATTATATAATTTTGAATAACTTCAATTGTCATCAGAAATAAAAAATAATCTGTATTCTGGTTAAAAATTTGTAACGATTATACCATCGTAATCCTATCAAAGGCGCAATTTGGAATTTACCATAAGTCTGAGCTTGTACCCTTTCAATAATTTAGTGTCAAGTGTGGATCCTTAAGGGTAATATAAAATACTGACTCTTAATTAGTAATTACATCAGATGTAATTAAGAATTGGAATTTACCTTTAAATTCTTGGCAACATCCTTTTGTTATTAAGTCATAATATGATGTGTGAAGTGGTTTGAACTCTCTACCACGGGACCACGGGGATATTAAAATAGGCCTAAAAGATGGTCTAATTGCTTGGTTCGAACAAGTGGTTCGTCCCGTCTTATACAAGGGCCTACAACCACTATTTATTTCCTTATATCACAACAGCTCATTAAAATTGAAACCATTTTATAATATTTTATTTATTTTAGGTTTGTACCATTTTAATTTGTTCTTAATCAATGAACTAATTAAAATTTGTTAAAACTCTATAAAATGACATCATCTAATGTGTTTTTTTGGACTTTAATAGTTATTTATGCACCTAGGGAGTAAATTAAGCCATTATTCCCTGAGCGAAAAAGATGATTCTTGAGGCGAAGCCGAAGTAATCGTGTCCCTGATTACTTCGGCTTCGCCTCGGGAATTAGACTTTTTAATTCCCGAGGAGTAGCCAAGGGAATAACGCTAATTAGCTCCCGAGGCGAAGCCAAGGGAGATAATTATCGCGAAGGGAATAATGGCACTTTACTCACGAGGTACATACAATATTTTATTTCCTGTAGGAAGTAAATACATATTTTCCTCATTGCACAGTTTTTATTTATTATTTTAATAAATAACAATAATTATTAGCACTTTTAATAGCAGATATAAGAGATTCAGTATTAAAAACAAATAAGAATTGGAATTAAACTCAAATAGAAGGTTACTTACATGCAGGTTATAAACATAGATAAACATGGTCGTAAAAGCAGTGACGCCAACCTGATTTCAAAATCTTCATTACATTAACCATTCATTTTCTACTATTTATAAAATAATTAAGTTGCAATCTTTACTTTTTCGCCCTACTTTACTTTTTCGCCCAACTTTTTACTTTTTCTCCCTATTTTTTGATTCAGGGATGAAAAGACCTGCTTTAGTCCCTCTAAACTAATTCAAAATCATAACTTTTTTACCCTACTGCAGATAAATTTATTTTTTTCATTCCCCTGAAACTATTTGTTAGCTCCAGGTGTGGTCTATCCTGGATGTTTCTAATACTATACTTCCTGCTAAGGGAATGAATACGTTATGATATTGTCTAAGGTTTCCCGGATGTCCGTTATATACAAGTATGTATGCCAGTCTGAAGAGTTGATGATTCAAAACATGCAAAGTATCATATTTGAATGTTGCATACATTTTCATTTTTTTTCTTTAATTTATCACTTAACAATGCAATAATTCATACAAAAGTCAAGAAAATAAATAGCTACACGGTATTTACGAGTATGATAAATTATTTAATTAATTGATATATGAAGACAAACTAATAGTTTTAATTTCTTGCTTCATAGTACAATTTCAACTAATACTAAAATATTCTAGCTTCATCTCATTCGTAATTTCTTTGCATATCAGCGCAGCCATTTTTCAGCTGCATTAGAATACAGAGAGATATTTACTGTAGAATGTATATTGTCTTCATCCTGCAACAACTTCAATTAAGCATGAATGAAGAACCAATATAGTATATTAATAAGCAGTAAACTATAGTATATTAATTAAGCAGCAACTTCAATTAAGCATGAATGAAGAACCAATGAAGTATATTGATATCAATCACGTGCCTAACTTCAAAGATGTTTACTGTTATCTTTGTGTAGAGATACTGTTAGATAGTAGTAGAGCTTGAGCAGTCGAACTACCGCTTTTTTTTTACTTTCTCATATACGAAGAATGTATATTTAAGGAGATAGTGTGCACAAAAATGTGTCTGCGATTAACATCAAGCTAGAATTTTGCGTAACATTAATCTTTTGGTGCCTTTTAAGAATATGTAGTGGGCTAAGTTCGTTTGCGGGACATAGTTTGGCCATAAACATTTGAAAAAAAAAAAAAAAAAAACCAATGGTGTACAGTCATGTCAAGTATTTTATGGTGGACAATTGCATTTTTATGATCCTGCGAAGTCTCGCAGACGAATTTTTAACCAACCACTTATTCTTAAAAGGCACCAAAAGAATCTACTTATACACAAATTTCTAGCTTGGTGCTAATCAGACACTTTTTTTGCACGCTTTCTCCTGGATTATAAAGAAGAAGTATTATAATAGTGCGATAATTTGATCTTGAAATTTTGACGGATTTACACGTTTTAAGGTCTTTTAAGTCCATAAAAGTAGCTTTTTTAAAAAAATGAAATTTGGCATACAGATTCAGAAAAATAATACCCCGAGGCAAAAATCGAGGAATGAATACTACCCCCAAAAACTCTCATAAAACTGACAGGTAAACATGTGCAGGTGAACCAATGTGTGTGTGTGCTATGATAACTGTACAGTTATGTCATATAATTTGATATTACTCAGGTTTACTTGTATAGGTCACCTGCATATTTTACCGGTCAGGCATACCGCAACGTGTATGGCCAGCTTAAGGTCGGAAGCAAAATTATTGAGCTAAGTAATAAATTTGTAAGTATTGTTTAACAATAATATACTAATATAAACAAAATAAATACTTATTTAACAAGTTTTATTTGAAATGTAACAGTTTTTGTAATAAATAATCAACCTTTTCTTTGATTTATTTTTAACCATGTTATAGCTAACAGACGCATAAACTTGAGTTCGCGGGTTTTTGTTCGCATCTTTATACATATGAAAAATTAATGTTTGTGTGTCTGTCTGTCTGTCTCTTATGCCTGCCTAAACCGTTCAACCGATTGCGATAAAATATTTGGGAATTGTTGGACGCATGCCCGGAAAAGTTTGTGAGTTAGTAAAACTATGTTTAAATTATGGTACATAGGAGTACGGGGTGCAAATGTCAAAGTAATGAAAACCCTTCATGATGCATATCGTTGATAAGCTCCTTAAGAGTACTGTAATTGTTATTATGTCCGTTTTTGTCCTATTTTTATTTAGGAGGGGGTAAAATGGAAAATTACTTCCATAATCTATAACTTCGCGTTTTATAAAACAAAAAATTTAAGTTATGAAAAAAACATTTGCCAACAATAAAAGACGTATTTTAGAGTCGTTTCATATTTTTAAAACCATAGATAAATCAATAAATCATAAAACGGACTCTGGCCATATAAATAAAAATTATAATTCAATTTTTAAAAAATTCAAAGATAAAATAAATAAATAACATAAAAATAATAATAATGTACATAAAATATAATAAAATTAATTAATAAGATGATAAACATAGTAATAATAATAATAATAATTAAGAATAATAATAATAAGAATAATAAAATAATAATAAGAATAATAATAAGAATAATAATGAATAATGATAATAATAAATATAATTAATTAAATAATATAAATGATACTGAATTTAAACAAATGAATGCTAGATAATGATTATAATATAAAAAATAAAATTATGAAATAATCAAATTATGTAGAATTAGATAGTAAAATAAAAAATAAAATAAATTTTGGTATAAAATTAATTGCTTTTAAATAGGATGTTAGTTTAAAGATTCACTCCCAGGCAGCGCTAGTTACCATTTTTCCATTTGGCTTAAATTACATACCCTTTATTTTAAACAATAAATAATACTAAATATTAAAATAATAAAAAACAAAGCCATTAAACCAATAAACAAATTGTTTTTACACTTTTAGTTTGTCAAAACTGTTTAAAATGTTTATTAATTACAATAACTCAATTCAAACTAATAATAATCTCGATGATAAATTGGTATCTAATTTATATATATGTGGAATATATTACTCTAACTATTTATGTTTCTACATCACTCTAGTCATTTCAGATTGTTATTTTTTTTTTTTTTTTTTATGGTAACATGTGTGTTGTGACGTATTAATAATGTTAAAATTATTTTTAAATTTTTAATTATAATCTAACTTTTTTAAGACCCTCTCTCATGGAGATAGTTTTTTAATTCATCATTAATTATGTAAGTAACTTCAAAATAATTGTTATATGTGTTTTTTGTTTTTAATTTTCTGATGGTATTATTGTGAATTAGCAAGTAGCCTCAATTCAACAGTTTATCTTGATCTTAATTTAATTCTGTTACAAGATAATCTATAAGGAATGTATATAAATTATCTTAATGTTTATTTTAGAATAAAGACTGATGACTGACGATGACCCTATAAGGGCCGAAACGTCTCATAGAAGAATGAGTAAATAAAATTGTTTTTATCACACCTAAAAAAATATCCATTCAACAAGAAAATCATAAAAAATAATGTTTATCTGTATATATTGCAAATTGTAATATACATTTTTCATCTAATGCATCATTATTTAACTAAATAAACTATTTATAAGGTTTTTCAGCAGGTATAGCAGCTATACATTTATGTTATTAATGTTTATTAAGCGGTAAAAAGTTCGCTGGGTCAGCTAGTTTAAAATAAATTTTGACATTTTGTTGTAAATAGTATTTTTCATTTTGTATAAATATATAATATTTATTTACAATTTTTATATTAACAGTGAAAGGCAACGCAAGCGTATTCTTTGATAAGTCATAGTGTTAAATAGATGCATTGGCTTCCCCATGAGAGTTTATAATGTGTTTATATATTTATAGCTACAAACAGTCTAATAATATAGAGACTGTTAGATTATCTACTCTACGCATGGGATGTTCCGCGCGTCTCTCAAAATTAATATATAGACCTTTTTGAAAAACTCTATTAACCTAGTTTTAATAATAAATTTGAATTCTGTCAGATATATACGTTTTGGAGAAAGCATAGTTTTTATTTTATATTCTCGTTGTTTTTACTTTTTTCATGTTCATTTTTACGATTTTGGTAGTATTTATACTACAGAAAGATTACATTTTAATTTAAATCAAATTATAATTATGTTTTTTCATGTTCAGAAAGATACTTTATTGGTTCACGTAGCCAGAATCTTATCAATCTAGATCTTTGGAGAAGACTGCGTCAGATATATATCTGTGTTAAGGCGTTTCTCTTTATTCCAATTTAAGTGCCTCCAACTGCTCATCTGGATAATTAGTATATGATTCTATATCGTAGGTTTCCGTGGCCAGAGTCTAATCAATCTAGAACTTCGCAGGAGACGGTGACAGAGACTTTGTTGAAACGTCTTTCTTTATTCCAATTCAAGTGCCTCCAACAGCTGATCTTGATAATTAGTACATAATTCTATATAATAGTTTAGGTTTCCGTGGCCAGATTCTAATCAATCTAGATCTTCCTGAAGAAATGTGTTGGATATTTTGTGAGTCCTGACGTTTAGAACCTGTTATAAGTTGGAAATGACGTAATTCTACAGGAGTAATAAGGAATTCTCTTGAGAATGATTCCTGTTATGGGTTCGAATTGTCAAATCTCAAAATTGCTGAAATAGTCTCCTCCAAAAGATCTACATTTCATAGTTTCTATGCTTTTCATTTAGTATTTTAATGGACTAAGCACTCAAACTACTTTGAAAATTGTATTCTTCATATATTATATGACCCTATTTTTAATGGCGTAATGGTATTAATGACTAATACATAATTAAATATATTATAAAGACTTCCAATTAGTTTTGCATATTAATGCTCCGCTCGTCCTTCTAATTGGAAGGATATTATAAATATAAAGAGGTAGATGTCAAAATAAGAGTGTTTTCAAATTTAGTTGGTCCGCGAAAAACAATGCAGTATGTAGAATACAATAATTATGTAGTTCGATTTACAGCAATAAGAAAACAATTTGAGCAATAGTTGGGAGAAAAAACAAAATTATATTGCAAAAATAAAATAAAATAATACTCTTAGTTCTATGCTTTCCCAGTTACATATTATACTGTCCTATAATTTTTTCATTTGAATGAAACTTTTTTTTTTTTAATTTGTAAGGTTAGTGAAAAACAATGTACAAGTTTACGACTAAGAATAAAACAAAATTAAAATGTAATATATCTTTTCAAAAGTTAAAATTAAAAATTTTCAATTCAGCGGCAAAGACATTTCGTTCTTCAGCTTCTCACAATGTTTACTTTAGTTACCTTCGGTAGCCTGGAAGCATAGTGATGTGGTGCAATCAATCTATTTCAAGGTTTAAAAAAAAGTCCAAAATGGATTTTTAAAGGGTGTCTGTCTTTTTGCATGTTGTCTGTATGTCGACTCGTGGAGTCTAAATTAATGTGCTGATCTTGATTGAATATGGAATACAAATTCAGTAAGCTTGAAAGCATTGTGATGTGGTACAATCAATCTATTTTAAGGTTTAAAAAAAGTCCAAAAAAGGGTTTTTAAAAAGTGTCTGTCTGTTTGCATGTTGTCTGTATGTCGACACGTGGAGTCAAAATTACTGGGATGATTTTGATTGAATATGGAATACAAATTCAGTAAGCATGAAAGCACTGTGATGTGGTACAATCAATCTATTTTAAGGTTAAAAAAAAGTCCAAAAAAGGGTTTTAAAAGGGTGTCTGTCTGTTTGCATGTTGTCTGTATGTCGACTTGTGCGAAGCCTAATTTACTGGACTGATTTTGATTGAATATGGAATACATGTTCAATAAGCTTACAAGCGTTGTGATGTGGTACAATCAATCTATTATAAGGTTCAATTAAAAGTCCAAAAAAGGTTTTTTAAAAGTGTCTGTCTTTCGTCTGTCTGTTTGCCAGCTGTCTGTATCTTGACACGTGGAGGCTAAACTTCTGGGCTGATTTTGATTAAATATGGAATAAATATTCCGAAACCTCACACTCCAAGGCGAAATAGTCTTCTTAGTAAAAATAGCTGTGGCTTTTAAAAACATTTTTATCTTTTATCTGAGCAATCGTGATGAGCTTTAACAACCAAATCGATTTCAATGGAATATAAGGCACAAGGTGAAATAGAGAAATTAATTTTAGCTAATTTGACTTTTAAAAGTGATAGATTATTTCTTTGAGTCTTCTCATAACAATATTATTCAAAGACTTCTCACTAAAAATTGTAATTATGTTGCTATAATATTTTATTTCATATCAATGGTTAGTACCGAGGGAAAGTACACTACATCTTTAACAGGCTGGAATTCTAAAAATATTGCTATACAACCATATTCAACAAGTACTTAATCTCCTTGATACAAACAAACAAACGATGTTTAGTTTTACGCTTAATTTTAGTTCTAGATTAAAAATAGGCTGAAACCCATTTATATGTGTCCGAATGTTGTGTCTGAAGGTTTTCATTTATCTTTAAGATTTACGTAAAATTAGAAATACCACTTAATTGAAAGATACGAATGTATAATGCGAAATAGCTTCATTGTAATTATAAATTTAATGGTATAACATCAAGTAAGTATAATTTGGAATAAATTCAGTACAATGATATTTATTTTTAAATAATTTAAATCTATATATTATGTAAAGTCCATTTACCATGATCTTAATGCTTACAACATTTTTGGAATAACCAGATCTATGACCATATCTTGTATATTGGGTCCTCATTAAAGCCCCTCCTCATTAAAGCCCTTTAAGGTCCTCATTAAAGCCCCTACGTGCTTACCACGTAAAGGGTACATCGTAAAGAAAATTTACGATCTGCCATCATGATTTAAGATGGGGACCATTTATATGTAACTTTTGTCATGACAATATCTCCAGAACTAATTACACTAGAACCTTTATATTTGGAAGTTAATTATCTCTTACGAAAAATAAAATTGTGGAGACAATATTGTTGTGTTATATTTTTTAACAACCTCTCTAGTCATAATTATGAAGTAGTACCATAAAATCTTAGTCAAAACAAACAATTATTTGTAATGTTTACTTCTGTACGAATAAAATAGCCTTTTTTCTCATAAAAATTTGACATATTCTTCATCATCATTGTCCTCAATTTACAATATAGTATATATTTGGGTGATGTTACTTTAGAAAATTGAATTCTAACAAGGATTTTATTAGTATTTAAATAGTTTACCTTAAAGAAAAAAATCAGTCCAATATACTTAGATAAAACTTTCTCATATCTTTAGTGACACTGAAGTATAATCCCACAATATATTATTTTATTTATTATTTTTAATTAATATATCTTTTCGGTTCACTCAAATCTCCAGCTTCGTAGCCCAAGCCGTTTGATTATCAACTGACTGCAAATTGATAGCCAGTTGACTCGCTGCTATATTATGTTCTCGTCGGAACATTATACTGTTTTGTTCGCTGTCATTTTCCTTCCTCTGAGACCTCTCGTTTGCTTTCGACATTTTTTTCATTGAGTTGAATAATGTACTGGCATTTCCAATTCTGGCATGTACCTCTTCTCTCTAATTTTCCATCTTTACTTATTGCTTTTAGTGTCTACAATCCATTCTCTCACTTCCTGAAGTCTTTAACTGTCTAAGTCTGAATTAGAATTTTGAGTTATATTATTACTCCTTAAGTTTTAAGGGCACCCAAGATGTCAAAATTTTAATTATGTTGTGCCTTTCTTTCTTAGTCGCAATGAGTGCAACATCATCTTCGGATCGCCACAAGTAAGTCCGTGTCAAATAACCAATTTTAAACTATTTAGACATCCATAATTATAATAAAGAACAGCCATCTAATTTATGTCTAGCTATTTGACTTATCTAATTAGCTGTCTTCACAAAGGATTTACTGTTTTATAGCCTTTAACTTTTTTAATTATGGACAGTTTTGGCATGTTATGATACTTCAGGATTTCCGAATTATTTTCTATCTAATGCACGTTGAAAATTTAAAAGTCATTCATATTTTGTGATTGAAATTCTGCTCAATAAATAAACCTATCATGACAGAATCACTGATGCGATTGCAAATAAATTTTAAAATTATTGTATAACTAGAAACTTTATTAGTTGATTTATTTTGTATTTATATTATATAAATTCTAATAAAGATAATGTCCAGCTTGATAAATGTATAAATGGATAGAGTATGCTTATTCTTTTATAGATAAAAATTAAAATTAAACAAAATATTATCACAATCCATGTTCGACATGGATAAATAAATAAAACATGTCATGTTAGAAGTATATCTGCATAACATAAAACAACTATTATGGAGAAAAATGAAATTAAAGTGATATATCGGTGGAAGGAGAAGTGTGCATATGAAAATAAAATAGAGGTTTAGACTAAGAAAGAGGAAAGATTAGATATAAAAAAAGGAAGGCTGATAGCAAAAGTAGTGATAAGACTTTTATATTGTACAAAACAGATAAATATTAAATGGCCTGAAATATAAGTATACTCCAAAAAATATACAGTGTTGCCAATTTATAAAAATATAAAATGACAATGATGTCTATTTTGATTTCCCGGTTCTCGCAAAAATTAATTGTTTTTTTTGCTACTAAATGCCTAATCAAATATATTCTTAAATTGTTATTATTATTAAATATGATTGTTATTATATTAGTATTAGTAATAATACGTCTCGAAGATACTTCTCAATCTAAATGACTACAGAACTTGCTTGAAACTTCTTAAACAATGTCACCTATGAAAACTATTAATAGTTGCAACGTTGTAATACTTGCGAATAGGTACACTACACTTTTTCGGTTACGCCGAGCACCAATTTTAACTTTATACATAATTTTTGCATTACTTATACTTTAGTGATTACCGATGTTGTTCAGGTTTTTAAAAATTTAAATTATTCATTTAATAAAGATTTCATCTCAGAAAATACTCTTCAAGTTTGGTGATAACCAACACAAACTCACTCCCTTTTTCAAAATTCGCCTCTTATCGTATTACTTAACCCATGACATCAAAGCGTTTTTCAAAACTTTTTTTGGTGTTCAAAACCTCATAGAAACGGTGATTTCAATACACTTTGAATTCAAGGTCACAACTGAATTTTTCATTTTGTAATGAAACTGTTTTGTAAAAATAGCATGGAAACAGGAATTGAACTCAAAACAGAATTGAGACTTATGCAGTAGGTATGATACGCAGAGATATATTATGATAACCAGACTTAACTATATCTAGTCAGGGAGTTAATAGTTTTCAAAATTGTTGTAAAAACTGTTTTGAAAACTCCCCATGGAAACTCTTTATGTCAAACTATTTTCAAGACGGATTTGAAAACCTATGGAAACTTAGTAGGTATATGAATCATTTGATTGATTCTTATAATGATCTATCTCTCTAATCCGTTTTATACGCTTTCACTTGTTGATATATTTGTTTGTACAGATCCTAATCATGTTTTTACCAAATATTATTGTCTTTTAAAGTATCTCTAATATGGTGTCTTCGTTGCCTTGGCAGACCATAATGACCACATAGGTTTTCTCATTGGGTTGATGTTATTGGTCGGAATTGTTATATCGTTATAAAAGACCCAAAATAAAGGGGGGGGGGAGGGGTCCATAGTAAGAAGTGTTGGGTTTTCCGGACCAATACCAAATTTACCACCGAATGCTTATTACCCGTTATGCTTGGTCTAACCCTCTCAAAACTTACCCTTAGGATAAACCAGTCGTTTATGTAATGTCCCAAGCTAACAAATGACTTTCTACACTCCAGTATAACCCTTAAAACTCATTTTATTCCTCATTTCTCATCCTTATTTTCACCCTCTCTTTCTTCTCTAAGCAAAAACTCATTCCTCGAGCAACAATTTTACAACATTATTTTGAATTACTTTGATTTGACCTTTAGTTATTATTGGATACTATTTGATTCAGAATTAATAAGAAAGAATAGTGTGTTGCAAATGATAAACACGTAGAGAATTATAAGAAAGTCACAACTATAAATTAATTGTTTAACTAATATTTTATAGAACTTTATTATACTGAATAAGCAAAACTTAATGTATATTGATTAGTTTTGTTTTATGAGCAAAACTAATCAAAGTTTGTTTCAGTAAAACGTAATTATGGTTTTTAATAAACAGTCATAAATATATTTAATGAATTTTTAATCCACAAAAATTTGGCAAGAACTGGAATAACTAAAATTGCATTCATAAATTTTGAGTTACGATCACTATGTCCGAGATTGTTTATTCGTTATCTGTTATTTTTATTATTATTCGTTATCTATCAAGAAGATCGTTGTTTAAGTGTATACCAAATAATTAAAATAACTTTTTTTAAAGTAAAGGGGAATCTGTCACGTTGTTCTTTTCGTTTTTTTTTTTTTTTTTTTTTTACAAATAATTACCTCCCTATCAGATATAGTTACACGTTTATTATAATAAATTTATCTCAAGATATAATGTTTCTTCTATTTTAAATAAAATATATTCTTTTAATTTTTTTGTGCAATATAGTTATATCTTAGAAACTAATATATCTTGTAATCTATATCTTAGAAACTAATACATCTTGTAATCTATATCTTAGAAACTAATGCGTCTTAAAATCTATTAGAGTTAAAATACAAAGAAGAGTGTCGTTGGGTATATGTATGTATTTTATACAACTCTTCAGTTTTATTCCGTTCTTAATGAAAAAATTTCAAAACAAAATTGAAAAATTTATCATCAAAACAAGAGGAATTATTATTTTAACATGGACCCCTGACAGGAGTATAAAAGTTTAAATAATACAGTAAAACCTGGATAAAGTGACCACCGAAGGGACCGAATGAAAGTGGTCACCTTAGGCAGGTGGTCAACTCCAAAAGTGTTAAAAGAAAGTGCTCATTCTTGGTTCTTCTATAATGTTACACACATAAAGGGTGAAAAGGAACGTTTATAGAATAGAGTAAAAATAAAACCTATCTGAAATATGATTAGCTATTTTTTTTTTTTTTTTTTACAATTTATGCAAAAACGAGATGAGACATTTTTATTTAAAAAGTTTAAAAAAAAATAGTAAAATCTAAATCTAAAAGAAAAAAATACACAATGCAAATGAAAACACGAAAATTCAAATAAAACACATTTCACTTTTTAAGTCAAACTAACTGAGCAAGAAATAAAATAAAAATAGAATAGAAGGAGCTATTCCAAAGAAATTAGGATGAAGTGAATAAGAAAAAAATATGGGGAAATGATGTGTCGTACTCTTTATGGTTAAACTCTAAAAGAAAAAGCAAGAATTATTTCATTTTACTAATTTTCTTGAATTAAAATCCTTCTTAAAAATTCTTATATCACAGAAAGAGAGTACAGAGGGCTTTATTCATATTGCAATAACTAGTATGAAAGTTCTAAGAAATTAAAGTAAAACTGTATGTTTCAAAATTATAATAGGTATTCACACTAAAATATATTTTTTTTTTTACTTTGGTTACTTTAACGAAATAAATTTACTTCAAGGGACCAGAAGAAAGTGGTCACTGGTCAATATAGGCAGATGGTCACAATAAGCAGAAGAAAATGTACAGGAAAGTATTGAATTTCTGAAGGGACCATGAATAAGTGGTCACATTGACCAGGTGGTCAATATACATAGGTGGTCACTTTAGAAAGTTTTACTGTATATACTATTCTTAATGGATATTGTTGAAAAACTCTTTAAGAGTACAGTAATTATGGTTGTGAAAACTTTTGTCATATTTTCATTTAAGAGAGGCTAAAATGGAAAATAGGAAAAAGAGCTTTTTAATTTAAAATTAGCACTATTACTATTTTGGACCCGATTTGTATAAAAAATTGATGTGTATTTCTTATTTGATACCAGAAACACCATATTAAGAGTACAATGATAAAATCATGCATAGAACCTAACATGATATATATCGTTGAAAATTTTTAAAGTCCTAAAAGAGTACAGTAATTGTAGTTATTTAAGTTTTTAATATTTTTAAAAGGTGAGCAAAATTGGAAAACAATTATTTTTAGCTCTTGTTATGAGTTAGCTGTTTAGGTTAAAAATAAAATAAATGGAAAACTAGTATATAATATTTTACTATTCTTATCAAAACCTTTATATCGATTCTGCATTTGCATATTTTTAACTTCTCCTAGGTTCAATTTCACAGGGGGTTTGGCTAGGCTAAATTTTTTGGGGAAAAAAATAAAAATATCCTCAACACAACGGTACTTCTTTAGATTCTTACCTCCCTTTGTTTATTTAGAATATATGACTGACTAAATAACTATTAAGACAAAGGGATTTTTAGTCCAATGTACTTTGGGACAAAGAAATATCACACTTCTATTTTAATGAGGGCAGTATCAGTCTGAAGAAAATCATTCCGTGTAACTTCTTTAGATTGTTACTCCCCTCTATTTTTTTAATAAGGGGAGTAACAATCTAAAGAAGTGTCAATTGTGGAATGATTGAATCTAATATAAAAAAATAGTCAATATAATTTCATTATTAGAAATAAGAAAACATTCGATCTAATAGCATACTTTTTATTATAACAATCTAAAGAAGTGCCAATAGTGGAATGATTGAATCTAATATAAAAAAATAGACCACATAATTTCATCATTAGAAATAAGAAAACATTATTCGATCTAATAGCATATCACAATCTTAAGAAGTAACAACACAACGCTGTATTCTATTAGGAGAACAGTTTAATTTCATGATCTCCTTCATTTACAACTTGCTTCAATAGCTGAAATTTAAATAGTCTGTCAGCTTTAGCACGAGTCATATAGAATATAGAAGAGGCCCTTATCATAATTTCATTTCAATAAAACAAAAATGGTATTAATGAGTTTTTTTTTTGGTAAAATAATGTGTCATTAAGGATTACGGGTTATTTAGCGAAGTTATTTTTAGTAAATCGAAGTATTAGAAGCGAAGTTATAATTGTTTCTTAATACGAATAAATATTACGTGGGATTTAAGATGCAAAAATAAATTAATCTTCCTAGTAAAACACTCCGTTACGAAGCTGGTATCCAGCTAGTATTTAATAATAAAGAAAAACAAAACATATCAAACACAATTTTGATTTTGTAGTTTACAGTCCAAAATGTAATCCACAGAGAATTTATATATATNAAAGAATGAAAATTCTCCAATTACTGTCTGTCCCAAACCAGAGTTAGTGCGTTGCTAGGGCGGGAAATCAAGTGACCCAAAGATTGGCCAACCTCTTTGAGGGAAAAACATTTATCTTTGCCTAGTTGGCCGACCTTTTGTCCGTGAAAATCTCGAGGTAAGAATTTTTTTATGTTTCGATTTTTAAAAATTATTTTCATACACCAGGGAATATTTTTGGCCCCATGTCTGTCCTTAGGTCTATCCACAATTTCGCGAACCAACATATCTGAAAAAAAATACTCGCTATATTTAAATGAAATTTGGGTGGAGGTCATAATTAATCTATATTGTTAGTCTCATACATAGTACTCAAGTTTCATCTTCTGCGATTATTAGTTTTTCTTCCACAAAAAATTAAAATACTTCATTCCCCACTGCTGTATGTAGATTGATGTAAGTAATTGATAATGATGAAAGCTAACTTGCAATAATTGACATAGCTTATCAATAATTCAAATCTCGTTATCAGGTGGCTTATATGATGGACAATGATTTATTTCAAATGTTGTGCACTTACTATACATTTAGTATGGATTCACAGTGAATCCATACTATTCCAGTAGTGAATCATTCACTAATAGAATTATTTGTTCATATTGCAAATATTTATCAAAATAGTTTACTTTAATAAATTTTGTAGGAAGATTTTGTATCTTAAACTATAACAAATTATTTACTTTATTTTTCAGATCACAAGATTAACAAAGGTGGAGCCATGAAAACGAACAAAAAAAGGTAATTTATGCATTTCTAGAAAGTGTAATATCTAAATGTATTGTATTTAGGAAAGTACTGTTTCTTAGGAGATGCTGTTCTATAGCGACCGTAATCTAGCGATCGTAACGTCATAAACGCTTGCGTTTATGACGTTCTTAAACGTTCTTAGTCTACGGAGAGTTCATAGCTACAACGTCAACGGAGAACGTCAAATGGCGTGGACGCCTTTTTTATGGCCGCCATAGCGGTGAACTAGTCTTACGACGTTTTTCCTTGTAGTGTTGATAATTTTATGCAATAAGATGGATTCAAGCGATATAAATCAGAGAGGAGGACGAAATATTTATTGATTTTGTAATAAGTGATGAGGCTCTCAATGTCTATTACACCTTTGTGTATACATTTTTTATTTATTATTTATCATATTTCAATCTTAAAATTTGACGTTTTCCAAATGTGTCACTTTTTGAGATTGAGTAAATATTCTTGCCGACGTTTGGGCTATTAACAATCTGGGTTTTTCAATGTAGATTAGCCACATATTAAAGAATATCCCAATATCTCATTCCCATTTAGCATTTTGAAGTACATCGAGATTGTAAATAGTAACTTTAAGTAACTAAAAAAATTGCGTCTTTCAAAATACGATCTTTCAGCTTATTTTTTTCAGCAGTGTGATAAACCTTTTCAGATTATTTTTTATGTTTAACCATGTAATTATTCATTATTTACGTAGTTTTTCCTAAATGTATTCAGCAAACATAATTATTAGCCTGGAAAATACATTGATTATGATGTACGAATATAAAATATAGAATCATAAGCTATAAACAGCACTACTTAAAAAAAATAACTTTAATATATTATCGCTTACAACAAAACAAAATGTATTCTTAGTATTCTAATTTTGTTTTTATGTTTTCAAAAATAAAATATGAAATGTTTACATTCTCTGTGTCTATTTTAAATATTTAATATTTCTGTTGGATTTATAACTAAAATGAACTCGACAAAAAATAAATTCAGATCATAGCTGACGTTATTCTATTACAAAACATTTGTTTTATTTATCTATTTTATAAATATATTATTATATATAATATATTAAATACGTTTTCTGAAGCAAGAGATTTTTTCCCTAATTTTTTATAAATTCATTCAGTTAATTTTACACTATGTTCAGTGACACATAAACACTAATGTATAATGGTAAGATACATCTAATGGCCTTTACCTCACTCTCCACGTGGGGCTTATGCTACGAATCAGTGGCTATATGCACTATTATGTCGTAGGCCAAGCGATTAAATGAAACGCCTGAATATTTTCGTTCCCAAAGTCTTCATAGAAATAAATTAGGACTAAAGTATACATCATTCGTTCCATTATTAAAAAATGTATCCTACGAAGCGCAGTTTGGAAGTTATTTTTATTACATGCAAAAATTCCTCCATCTTAATTTTAGACACGATTAATAACCATTTTTTATAATCAAAATGAAATTTAAACTCAAAAATGTTTTTTGCGGTACCTATATAAATTTTAAAAATTACATTTTTATCTGCGTCAGAAAGGCTTACTTCTAATATAAACTAGCCGGATCGATGCGCTTCGCGCACCTTATCCGTCTAGAAGTTNGAGTGACAGACAGACACAGGAACGAAACTATAAGGGTTTCTTTTTTTTTGGTTTTACCAACGAAACCCTAAAAAGTGAAACATTGTGTGCAAGAACATATTTGTTGACAGAAATATATATATTTAGACATACGGTATATTGATGTTTTTAGGCAGGGAAACGGCGTGGGGACTCCACAAATTTGAGGATGTCTACAATCCAAGTTTTTAGTTACACTCTTGCACTCTAAAGTTTCAACATCCCTCAAAGAAACAAAAGAATGAAAATTCTCCAATTACTGTCTGTCCCAAACCAGAGTTAGTGCGTTGCTAGGGCGGGAAATCAAGTGACCCAAAGATTGGCCAACCTCTTTGAGGGAAAAACATTTATCTTTGCCTAGTTGGCCGACCTTTTGTCCGTGAAAATCTCGAGCACTCATTGACTCCCCACCTCATTTGCTAGTATTTCCCGCGCTGTCAAGGCACAAGATCTCGTTTGGGGCAGACTGTAATTGGAGAGTATTCTCAATGCTCTACATGGCAGAAGACACTTGTAAACGAGTATAACTTGTTTAAACTGTCTCGGATCGTGCTCTGAAACCATTAGTGAATGTTGAGCAATATTGTCTCATGTTTTCCATTTGGCTAGAATACAAAAAAGGTGTTTATGGACAGAATAGAAAATTTTCAGATATAGGGAACTTTGTTTCAGGGCTGTTTAGAAAAAAATGTTGAACAGCTTTTATATAATTTTTCAGAACAATTCTTCAGTGTACACTAGCCATTAGGGGCAATATTTGTAACGACTTTGTGTAGTGGGTTCTTAAATCAATGTGTTGACTTCCTAGCTCTATGCCGCATTTTTATAATGTTTATACTTTTGTTTACTCATAGATAACTGTTTATTCATTTTTGCCTAGCTTTATGAGAATAATATGTACCATTAAAAAATTCATCACAAAATTTTATGAGGATTGACTTAAGGCCCCCTACACGGTCAAGCTGTTTGCGCAAACATTTGACCGTATATGGGGCTGTTTGATGTTTGTGCAAACATGATGTTTACGTGTATGACCTAAGTTTACCCGACATCAGGTGTGCGCAAATATTTTGAGCAAAATGTTTGATCGTGTATCGGGCCTTAACTCTTATATTTCTCATATTGATACCTAATCATCCAATTTTTTTTTAAATTTTTGATTTATTCAAACTTAGTACATATTTACCATGTTTTATTTGTTTGACGGATTCAACTAAAGTGAAATAATATTGTAGTATCACATTATTAGAGTGCGTGATAGTTGGTAGTATCCTAATAGAATTTCAACACGCGAAATTATCGGTATCGTGACAGTAGGTCTTAACCCTTTCATTCTGATTTTCTCTTGTGGGCAAAGGTCATTTATTTCTGTAGTTTTCATTCATATTTGTTTGGTAATAACTGCTTTAATAATACGTTAGTTTGTTTATTTATTTTCTTTTTTAAGAAGATAATAAGATCATGGTAACTAAAGCTAGTAAGTGAAAACTAGTAAACCGTTATTAAGTTCAGGGTATATAATGAGTAGAATAATATAGTAAAAAAAAATCTCAATCATAATTATAAAACAAATAAATCCTACCGCGGGTTTCCGCAAGCCGAGCGAATTTCCATTGGAAATTTGTAGTATTTGTATAATCGTTAGTAGTTTAAAAGAAGAACTGCACAACATTGAACTACAAATTTCCAATGGAAATTCGCTCGCCTTGCGGAAACCCGCTGTAGGATTTATTTTAGATTTAGGACCCCAAAAAATATACAAAAGATATAAGAAGCGATACCTCATTTGATTTTTTGTATTTTTTTCAATCTTTGCTGACTCATCAGAAGGGGTTAATTACGTCATAAATATCCCATTTTCAATAGGGATCATCGTCTCAACGAGCTTGATTTTTCGGTGCAATTTTCATTTTGATACGTCAATTCGTTCGAGCGCTATCGTGCTTACAAGAAATCCCCAATAAATTATTACTATTACTATTGTCATTATTATTAAAAATATTATTCGAATCGCTTTGGTAACTCATTTTTTGGATTGAGGAACCCAAAAAACATAAGAAACGATACCTCATTTGATTTTTTGTATTTTTTAAAATATTTGCTGACTCATTAGGAGGGGTTAATGACGTCATAAATATCCCATTTTCAGAGGGGATCGTCGTCTCAACGAGCTTGATTTTTCGGTGCAATTTTCATTTTGATACGTCAATTCGTTCGAGCGCTATCGTGCTTACAAGAAATCCCCAATAAATTATTACTATTACTATTGTCATTATTATTAAAAATATTATTCGAATCGCTTTGGTAACTCATTTTTTGGATTGAGGAACCCAAAAAACATAAGAAACGATACCTCTTTTGATTTTTTGTATTTTTTAAAATATTTGCTGACTCATTAGGAGGGGTTAATGACGTCATAAATATCCCATTTTCAGAGGGGATCGTCGTCTCAACGAGCTTGATTTTTCGGTGCAATTTTCATTTTGATACGTCAATTCGTTCGAGCGCTATCGTGCTTACAAGAAATCTGCTAGAAATACATATATATATATATATACATATATATATAAAGTTTTATAAGACCTATTTTTTCGTGATAAGGGGCCTTTGAAACGTATTTTGGCCACATTCCCGGGTCCAACTCCCGCCATGAGGGTGGCTCCATTAGCGAATTTTTTCCAATGGAAATTCGCTAAAACCTACTGATTCTGTAGAAGAGGTCTCAAAATTACACTACTCTGCATATTAACGCTTTGGTTTTACTTAAAACCATTCTCAGAGGCCATAACCTTTCTAGAAGCAAGACAAGCAGATGATATTTAAGAGGGATGCTTCACATAAAAATAAAGGATTCTTCATCTCTAAATCACAGAGGTGATGATGAAAATTTAAATGTCCTGAAATTAATGAAAATGTAAATTTATTCTGGATTTGTATGAATGGAATTATAATTTATTTTATTTCCAACCGTTTTCTGTGAGATAATGTCATAGTTATATTTATAAAATCAATTTTATCATTAAGACTGTGAATATATTTAATCATTTTTTTTGTATCATGAATGCATCGATTTTCCCTCCATATTTAGTTGTGTACCGGGAGAGAATTTTCAATTGGACAATAGAATTGATTAGTTTGGCCCTTACGTCCATATTGAATAAATCCCACAGTGGTCTAAAAACGGTAACTGACATAATATTATGCATACCGGTTATGAACTATCTAATTGATAAAAAGTTTGTCCATTTATATGGAATTTTAAAAAAAGAATATTATATTTTCCCCATAGATCTCGCTTTAGGTGTTTTATTTATTTATTTATTTTTTTTTTTTTAAAAAACAACATTATCAATACATTTAATACTGTAGTATAGATTGCAAATTAATTTTTAGTTTTGATTCAGGTTTTAAGAACATGAAAGAATGAGTTAATTTGGACTCTAGATGGGCGGTAAAAATTTTTCAAAAGTACTGAAAGAACGATATAGAATTTAGGGTGAAACATAATCATGTGAGTGTGTCCCAGAGGAGGGTTTGATTGCTACCAATATGAAGCATAGAGAGTTATGAATTCAATGGACGATCACGGTCCGTTTATGTGTCTCTGCCTGCTTTATGTAACGTTAATTGAAATTTAATTAAGTGATGGTCAGAAGTTAATTTTGCTGCCTGTCATTTCCTGCTCGAATATTGTTTTTCAACATAAGACCGAGAGAGAATATTGCGATGATTCTATCAAGGGAATGTCTAGATATGGACGTTATTGCAAATTGATTCTTACAGTATGAAATATTGACCCTATATAACTCTTTTTCTATTTTGATCTGGTTCTTTTTGGTTTGAGATCGCGAGATTGAAGGGCCGAGAGATGTAGTAGGCGTTACACTATCGATTTCCAAAGGGGCAATTTTTCTTTTTTCCCCACCTCCGGCTAACTGGGATTCCGTGATTCACGGCTCTTCAATCTCTCCCCACGAGAGACCCTTTCTCTATTTCCGGAGTTGGAAAGCCTTTTTTTCCTTTTAATCACTGACACAACACGGAAAAAGGATCGAAGCCTTTATAGTGAAAACATTTCCCGATCCGTACCGAACTCCGACGGACACCTTCGCGTACACCTTAAACCAACCTACCTATGTGACAAAAAGTAAACTAAAGCATTCGCGGTGGGGAAGTTTACCTCGGGGAACTAAAATAACCTCGGCTGCTATAATAAACCTTACCCATTTTAGTAATACCCCTGCTTTTAGCTTCGCACATATAATATACTGCCTCGGCATAACTGCCTTTAGCACGGAACGGAAAAACTTTCGACGTACAATAAAATACGAGCTCACCAGGTCAAAGAGGGGGTGGAGAAAAGAGGACTCATTAATGTTATAACTCCGAGCTATAAACGGTTAAAGTTAAGAACGGGTAGAATTTAAATGTTTTGGTTCCTTGGGTACCATCCAAAAATATAAATTTGTGCCTTTTAAAGGTACTTTAAACTTTCGAATGGCTTATTGGTTATTCATTAACCAAGTACAAGCGTTGTAAAGAAATCGGACAAAGAAAGCTTGTTTCGGCTTTCATAATAATTGTACTTTAAAAGGAATCTTTGATATTATAATTCGTAAGTCTATAAAATAAAAATAAAATTTATTATTATCCATATTATTTTGTCTTATCCTCAAAAATGGTTTCTGAAAGATAATAATTACAAGATAAAGTGAACTTTTTATACTACGTTTTTAAATAAAATAAATAGTTCCGATTTTATTTACTTCACATAAATGACAACCATCTAATCTAGAAAGCTGATCTTAAAAACCTATAAAAGGACAAATCTTTGTACATCGGATCTCACCAATACCGAATCTAAACCATGTCATTGATATGCCCCTGAGTAGGACAGCAAGAGAAGAAAATTGTGTACAAGTAAAGAATTACAGATGCAGAAAAATTAAACCGATACCTAGGACATAAGTGTAAACAAACCTGGTTGACAAACGTCAATTAATTTATTTCTTAGTTTACTTTTTCTTTTTCACTGTCATTCAATGTTTACTTCTCAATAAAAATTCACAAATTTGAAACCCGTCAAAATTAAGATTGTAATAAAATAGGACATGTCAAAACTAATAAAATAACTTTCCATACTGCAAAATGTGCTAAAAACTAATTTAATTCTGCTGAAAGGTGACTAAAAGTATTAAAGTAATGCATTGTCATCGTGTTGTGAGCTATTCTAAAAGTTTCAAATGTCTAGCTACTCAGGAAGTTAGTTAAGAATCGATTACAAGNTTTTTACTTTTTCTTGATCATTCTAAAGTTTTCCTCCTCTTAGATACTCTTTCAAAATGAAAACTTTTAAGAGTTAGCCTTAATTCAATTTAAAGAGTTTGTCTTAGGTGTAAATGTTCTAAGGATTTGCGGAAAAGGATGAAGTTCAGATTAATCAAGGTTTCTTTATTTTTATTTATTTTTTTTTAAAAAAAGCCTGTTTTAAAAAGGCTGTTTTACTTTATTTAATTCTACTTGAGTGACTCATCTTTCTTCTTCTTTTATCTTGAACTTACGAACCTTTTGAGCATTCTAGAAAAAAGGCAAAGAGGAAGATTTCGCAATACAAATTATTTGACCGATAATTGACCGAGCGTAGCGAGGTCTTTGTTTTAACTCGACCGTTTGGCATTTCATGTATTAAAATAAAATTATCATTCCAATTTAGAAGTTTTTATTTAATTTTTATTACATCTAAATATAGAAATTAATGTCACATTTCTTTCCTCCTCCAGTCCAGTTAGAAACGAATCAAGTTTATCCTTCTGGGACCAAATGGTTCTTAAATCCACGAAACCTAAAAAAAAGTGGTAGGAGTGAGGTGGTAGAGTTGCAGAACTTAGATTGAATAAAATTAAACTCGACCAAGAAGGTTCTTTTCGAGGGAAAAATAGCAAGGATGGGGGGAAGAAGGCAGAGAACTTTATAAATTAGATTTGTAGTTTAATTTCCTGCGAATTGCCCCCTTAACCCCCCCCCCCATTCCTCCGTTCCAAGGTGAAAAAGGATTTCCAGGGCCAGTTTAGAAAAGGGGCTTGATTAGACTTAACTTAACCCTCCCACAAACCCTAAGGGCATCTGAAGGCGAAACCCTAGAAATTTATTCAAGGATAAATCCTCAGGGTTTCTTTTTAAGATGGTACAGGCAAAAAGGAAAGGAAACCCCTAAAAATCAAAACTTGTGGCTTGGACAAATTAAAGACAAAATTATTTTACGTTTATTAAATAAATAACAAATGTAGAATATTGTGGCGGACCTGCAATGGCCTTGCTCCCTTAACCTGGGTTATGTTTTGTTTACATTTTATTTCATATTTATTTGTTCTGTTTTATTATTGATTCAGTCGATCGTGTCAACTCAAACAAAATATAATTCATTTATCGACAGTTTAATTTGTTTCTATTTTATATTTATTTATATATATTGGGTGTACCCTATAAAGGACGCCCATAATATATATTTTTTTAATTATTGATGCTTTGGGGGTTTAAGATTAAGGTCAATTATTTTATTATACATTTTATGTACTGTTACTTCTACTTGCTAATATTAATTTAAAATAAAATGAACATTAGAAAAGTATACATTGTGTTTTTATTTGTATTCTTTATAGATTTTTTAAATTTTCGATTTTTTAAAATTTTAAATTTTTTAAAATTTAAAATTAAGATTATTTAAAATCGTTTAAATTCAACCTCTACAAATGTATAAAAATATATTAATCTATTTTGTTTTCCGCGTGAATCTTAGTTCATTTAGTTGAATCAAACCATCATTGTGTATTTTAAAGCCCTTGGCGATTTTGAACCTAATGTAATTAATTAATTAGTAGGATTTACTAGCTGATTCGTATGGTTCATTAGCAGTAGAGAAGCTGGAAGATCATAATTTGAATACTGAAATAAAGATTATACAAATACAGTAAATAAATAATAAAGCAAACAATAAAACTGCACTGACCAACTAAAGAGATCGATATTGTTGTAGACTTACACATAAACTGTTTTACTTTTTATTTCTGATCTTCCTTAATATTGGATAACGTAAGTGTTGTTGTCATGTTTCTGTTTCTTTTTGCTCCATATTATCTGAACCGAAATACGTTTCGGATGTGTTTCTCAATTTTCATTTTGCAAACGCCCATATTTAAACAATTGTTTGATTTTTAAAAAAATGTACAGTATATGAAGGTTAATCTATAGATAAAACCATATTAATTTAAACCCTTTTTGCACAATATATCTACAATGTGTAATACATTCATATTGTGGGCTTTCCTTTTTAGCACATTTGCGTTTTAATTTTTCTTTGCATTATAGTACAGTTATTATTTTTGCTTTTTTCATTGCCTTAACTAAACTGTGACTGATAAGGGCTGAAATAATTATCAATAGTCAAATAATAAATGGGAAGTTACTCTGAAAAAGGATTTAGTTTAATTTTTCAAAGAAAATTTCTCTTTTTTTACTTTTTCTTGATCATTCTAAAGTTTTCCTCCTCTTAGATACTCTTTCAAAATGAAAACTTTTAAGAGTTAGCCTTAATTCAATTTAAAGAGTTTGTCTTAGGTGTAAATGTTCTAAGGATTTGCGGAAAAGGATGAAGTTCAGATTAATCAAGGTTTCTTTATTTTTATTTATTTTTTTTTAAAAAAAGCCTGTTTTAAAAAGGCTGTTTTACTTTATTTAATTCTACTTGAGTGACTCATCTTTCTTCTTCTTTTATCTAGAAACTAACGAACCTTTTGAGCATTCTAGAAAAAAGGCAAAGAGAAAGATTTCGCAATACAAATTATTTGACCGATAATTTAATATTTAACATATAACAAGTGTTTTAAACATGTATAATCTACGATTGATACAAATTGTAAACATTATATCTCTGTTTAGATGAATAGAAAGTGATTCTTTTGGTAGACAGTATTCTTGAGCATGCGCGTTCATAATGAGGTGAAGAATTCCTCTTTTTTTCAGCCTTTGGTCGGAAAAAAGAGGAATTCATCACCTTAACGCACGATTAGCGAGTTTGTTTACATTCTAATTTGCTGTTTGTTTAATTAAAGTATATGCTTATACCGAGTTTTTAGAGAAAAACAATGAAAACAATTAAAGGGATTATGAAGAGAATGAGGAGAATCATACGCCTTCCGAAATAAGTAATTCGGCACAAAATTCAACTAATTAATTAATGTCATCTTAAAAGAGAAATACATGCTTACATACAGGAAGTTTATTAATAGTTTTTCTGTATTTATTATTAAAATCCACAATTGTAGATAAAGTACGATACGCAACTCGTGTGAAAACTGCATTTTGCTCGTGTGGTTTTACTACCCTCGCTGTCGCTCGGGTGCAAATACCACACTCGCATGCAAAATGCTATTTTCCGCAACAGCTTAATGTACTATTACATTTGCTCAAAGAACCATTTGGTGATCTCTGAAAAGTACATGTGGATCAGACCGTGCTCAAATGGATTTCCGATTTAGAATGTGTTTACGAATATGCTTGACAAGTATGAATCGTATCTGCTTGCTTTTCACTCTGAAAAGTAACTTAGTAAATAGCTGTTACACATTTTGGTGAAATGGTATTTCCAGAGTGAGCCTTAAGATATTTTTAAAGATATCGATCTTAAACAAGGTTTAAAAGGATTTTCCTCAAATCAACAGGTTGCCTTAAACGCTTCTCAAACCGTTTTTAAACCCTTAGGACTATTCTCAACCTAAAAAAGAATTATATCTTTCCTAAAATTCATAGAATTATACCACTTAACCTTTCAGTGAAAAAGATAATTCTTAAAACTTGAGAGTCTAACCTTATTCCCTTAAAACTTTTTAAAGAAAATTACGGTTCTTCTAACTTTGGGCATTATTACGGTTTTTTTAACTTTAGAATTATAACGGGACATAATTTTTTTGTAACAGGCATTTTACAGTTAAAAAATAAGAAGAAAGAAAATTTGTAAAATTGAATTAGGATTAAGGGATAAATCAAAAAGTGTAATAATTATCCCTAACCTCTGTAAAAAAAAAAAACTATACTCCAAAAGAAAGAACACTCCCTAAAAGATTCCTAACTCCAATAAAAAATATTCTAATAACACTGTTCTGCAAAATTTAACGAACTTTCAGTCCCTAAGAAAATTTTATCTGAATTTTATGTTTTCGAGGTTGCTGAATCCGAATCTGAAGTCAAAATTCCTCCTGTACGTACAGTTTTCCCGGAAAATGCGCCTAAAGTTTGGAAAAATGATGTATTTGGGGGTTTTTGACCCAATTTTTCGCCCAAAAAAATGTTGGGCGTTTGAATATCTTTAAACTTCCAAGAACACTAATTAAAAGTAAAAAAAAAAAAAAAAAAAATATTAGTACCCTTTAGTTAGAAGGCTACTCTTTGTAAATTTTTGTTTTCGAGCTTACCGAAGGCAACGAAAGCTGAATGTGAAAATGAAAGAGAAATCCGTTTCAGACATAAGGGAAAATGTTTGGTTCCGTGTCTGTCTGTCGGGCTGACACTCAATTTTTGCCAACCTCCATGTATTAAAAACTACGAGTCTGATTTAAATGAGATTTGGATGGTAAATCATAACTAGTCCATTGTTGGTCCCAAATGGGTTTCAACCTCCTGCGCTCATTTGTTTCTCTTCCACGTACGCACAAACCTACATTTATGTATACCTATATCTTCAAAACTACTAATCCGATATGAATGATATTTGGGTGGTAAGTCGAAAGTGGCCCGCAGATAGCCCCAGACCAATTTCAACCGTCTGCGCACCTTAAATTTTGATAAATTGAGACATTAATTCATCAAAAAATAAAAATAAATTTGACAGATATAAAAAACGGGGGGAAATTAAATAAATTTGACAATAAAAANTGAAAAAAATAATCTGCTAATAGCACATAGCTTCCTCGCGTCCTTTTATGAACATTTAAGATGTTTTTTTCTTTTACAACTTATTATTCATTCCTCCACCCCCTTTTTTATATTTATCAAAATAGTTATGTACTTTTTTTACATTGATAAAAGTATTAATTTAGCCATTTTTAATGAGCGTAGACGATTGAAATTAATACGATCCCCCCAATTTGTCTTGGTCCCCCTTCCCTCCTTCAGTCACATCTTGTAATTCTCTAGACTCATGTCAGAAAAAAGTCAATAAACATTTGTTAACATTTTTTTACCTTTAATTCGTGTTCTTGATAGTTTAAAGATATTCAAACGCCCAATATATATATTTTTTTTACGAAATATTTTTGGGCGAAAAATTGGGTCAAAAATGCTCAAAAACACCATTTTCCGTACTTTAGGCGCAATTTCCGGGAAAACTGTACGTATAGGAGAAATTTTGACTTCAGATTCGGACTCAGCACACCAAAATACTTCAGAAGAGGGCTTTTTCACTCTGAGGCATTTTTTTGCAGAACAGTGTAATAAGAGTTTTTTTTTATTCAGTGTAAAGAATGAAAACTTCGATTGATTATTAGGGTAATTAAGAGTAATATGCAGCTTGGTTTTCCGGTGAAAACCACGTCATGAAGGGGGTGAAGTCCGACGTTTGGCTTCCACTGCTGGAAGCATTCAGGGGTGTGGTGCATCGTGGTGTTGACTCGAAGCAAACACAAGATGTACTGACGAATGGAGAGAAGAACGGCGTATTTATACTGGTTTCCTAGACCTTAGATTGTACCTGGGTGTTCCATTACTCGAGGGGTTTCCTTTCGGAAAGGGGGGAAGTCGGACTTCACCCCCTTCGTGACGCGGATTTCACCGGAAAACCAAGCTGTTTATTACGAGTCTACTCGAGGAAACCTACGCACCAAGTTAATGAAGAGTAGTTCATATTAAACTGACTTCTTAATTAATAAAACTTGAATTTTTAAATTTTGAAGAAGACTTTAATGAAATACTGCCGTGCTAAGCCAAAAAACCGTATCTACCGTTTTTTTGGACAAAAAAGTTTTGAGATAATCGACTTTAAAGTTTTCAAAGTTTAAAGGCTTATAACTCCCTTATTATTCGTCCGATTTTTTATTATTTTATATCAATGAATTAAGAATTTTATTCTCTTTAGAGCCACATTTGTTTTACCTAAGTTAAATAAATACATTTTTGGGGGGATCAAATTTATGAAAACACCTGTAGATAAGGTGTTTTTCTATCTGAATATAAGAGGTTTAACGTAACTGTGGTGTAAGTTGACTGTGATTTCAGAAGCGAAATTACTGTATCTATCGTCAGATACGGTCTTTTTCCTTCTGATTTGTCACTTGAGGCAATTCTGCTTAGTAAATTGTCCTTAAACACAAATACATTAACTAAAAATCTAATTTATCGTATTTAGGATGGAGATAAGGCTTCGGGACCATCAAAAACGGCAAAAATGACCCCCCAAAACCCTATATAGGTCAAAACCTCATTTTCGACAAAAATGACAGATACGGTTTTTTGGCTTAGCACGGCAAAATAGGTGGCGAACCCTAAAAATCGTGGGATATTTAATTTTTAATGAAACAAAAATAGATAAATAATGTAATCCTGATGTTATTATAAAGGCTTTAGAAACTAAATTTTTTTCATTTATTGATAATTTCACTTAAAAGACATAATTCCTGATACCTATATCAGTAAACGTACTTAAGCTTGTACGAAATTCTACTGATAAATTTCTTCTTTTAACATAATGCGCACATAAATAAAAAATGTTTTAAATAATATAATATATTGCTTTAATTTATCAGATATATTATTATTATAGGTATAATAATGTACGTGTTTGGTATAAGTGCATATACATGCAGTTTATTCCAAAAAGTAAAATAAATATAGTATCTTTATGGCGAGGAATAAAAATAATATTTATATTCATTACAAACCCAGTAACTGAATTCTTCATTTAGCAAACATTCAACGAGAGCTCTGTTTTATTTATCTACCATCCCGTGCTTTTAATGAGATTGCTTGTCTTTTTAATGGTAAAACACACTGTGAAAAAGAGAAAACTGCATAAAGGCTTGAATAATAAACGAAACAAATCTTCCTTCCGAATAATTAAAACAAAGCCGAGGTGTACTGTGGTTAACCAATGCAGTGTTTTCGTTTTGACATCGCCTTAATTACATTTTATATATCTTTTCTTGTTTATTTAAATTTTTTTTCTCGTTTTTATAATGTTAGATTGCCAGGTATGTATCACGATAATTTGAAAAAAAATAATCTGCTAATAGCACATAGCTTCCTCGCGTCCTTTTATGAACATTTAAGATGTTTTTTTCTTTTACAACTTATTATTCATTCCTCCGCCCCCTTTTTTATATTTATCAAAATAGTTATGTACTTTTTTTACATTGATAAAAGTATTAATTTAGCCATTTTTAATGAGCGTAGACGATTAAAATTAATACGAGACTATCTGTGGGCTACTTTCAACAAATCATACCTATTTCTTAAAAATCGGATAAGTACTTTTAATTATGTAGGAGTTAATAAAAATAAAAGTTTCTGCGCATCCACACGCAAAATAAATAGATGCTAAAGTTTTAAACTAATATGGGACCAACAATTGGCTAATTGTGACCTAAAATCTAATTCAATCGAGAAGTTTTTTTAGATATGTTCCTTCGCGAAAATTGTTGAAGGACAAAGATTTAAAGTTTTTCGAAGACTCGTCGACATTTGTGCTGCCACCAGATATTCATTCTGAACCTACCTTGACAGCATTAAATCATTACTGTAAGCTATTAGCTTACAGCTTACTTCCGTAAAGCTTGCAATAATTCAGAGCTGCATCTTTAATTTTTAAGCTTAAATTTTTAGAAGAATTTTACATTTTTGTAATTGCGTATAAGGACTTATTGTTTTAAATTTTTAAACTAATATTTCTAAGAACTCAACTCCTAATTTTATATTGGCTATAAACTTTATAAAACCAAAAATGTGATTCATCATATTATGTTTATCTTACAAGTTATGTACATAATAGTTTTACGTATGTCACAAATAATTTTACGTATCTAACAAAAGAAACACAATTAAAACTTGAATTTGACTTTACAAGCTACATTAGCAAAAAACTTTTAATGTTTGTTCATTAAAAAATACTCACATGTTTATTTTTCAAAGTATTATTTTAATGTTGCATGGAGTTTTATAAAGCAAGTTTATTACAATTAAAAACTTATCTTGCTTATTAACGTTTATTTTCTTAAAGTTTATTGTGTTCGTCATGTATATGCACTTATACCAAACACGTACATTATTATACCTATAATAATAATATATCTGATAAATTAAAGCAATATATTATATTATTTAAAACATTTTTTATTTATGTGCGCATTATGTTAAAAGAAGAAATTTATCAGTAGAATTTCGTACAAGCTTAAGTACGTTTACTGATATAGGTATCAGGAATTATGTCTTTTAAGTGAAATTATCAATAAATGAAAAAAATTTAGTTTCTAAAGCCTTTATAATAACATCAGGATTACATTATTTATCTATTTTTGTTTCATTAAAAATTAAATATCCCACGATTTTTAGGGTTCGCCACCTATTTTGCCGTGCTAAGCCAAAAAACCGTATCTGTCATTTTTGTCGAAAATGAGGTTTTGACCTATATAGGGTTTTGGGGGGTCATTTTTGCCGTTTTTGATGGTCCCGAAGCCTTATCTCCATCCTAAATACGATAAATTAGATTTTTAGTTAATGTATTTGTGTTTAAGGACAATTTACTAAGCAGAATTGCCTCAAGTGACAAATCAGAAGGAAAAAGACCGTATCTGACGATAGATACAGTAATTTCGCTTCTGAAATCACAGTCAACTTACACCACAGTTACGTTAAACCTGTTATATTCAGATAGAAAAGCACCTTATCTACAGGTGTTTTCATAAATTTGATCCCCCCAAAAATNATACATTTGATGTTTTAATTTTAGCCACTGTTATTGTTTGCGGATGTTAATAGTTATTTCTAGTACTTTGCTGCACTCAAGAGAAATATTTACGCACGAGCCGCAGGCGAGGACGGAAAGGTTTCTCAAGCAGCAAATACACTTTAAGCTCGAATTGCACATTCAATTTTTCCTACAAACAGTTTAAAGTCTGTATAAAAAAAATAGAGTGTTCATCAACATTTAAGAGTAAGTCAAATGAGTGCGGTAAAGAAGTAAGTGCAGGAATCTACTGCTTTGCGTACTATTTTGAGTGTGACAACAACCACTTTATCGGTCAACTGTAGAAAAACAACATTATGTTAAGCACTACCTCTTATACTGCGGACATAATAGAGACCGGCGTGATCAACATCATTATTGTAAACATTACCTCTTATACTGCTGTCACAATAAAGGATAATCCACATCATCATTGCCAAAGTCAATTGATTGGCAGACTTATGAGGCAGATTAATAAAAATCACGTCTCGTCCTTAGCGAAGAACTGCTGGGTTTGAAACTGCTGGTGAGATACACACTATTTTAAGAAACTGATTTTGCGAAAAAAAAAAATCAAGGTAGTAAAGTTCTCTACACATGACAGTTTATTTATAATAGACTAGCCGTTATGCCCGTGGCATCGGGCAGAATAAATATGGTTAATAAAAGAGCTAGTTATAATTAAAATATTTAAATAGATATGTACTGTTTAAATAGTAATTTTTTTGCCCTGCGAATTATTACAGAGGTATAATAGCTCAGCGGTAGTGTCCAAGACTCATGTGCTGGAGGTCACTGGTTCAATCCCAGCTTATGGCGCATCAATTTTTAACGTTATAAATCATTTAGAGGTGCGTCGCCGTCGCCCGTTGTCGGGACACTACTCGATTATGTATATAAAAGATTACATTTTAATCTCACATACCTACATTTTTACTACTTTATAAAGAAACAAAGGCGTTTGTGAGTAAATTGACTTTATATGGCTAATCAAAATTTTATACTCATTGGTCCTTAAGGATTGTTGTTTGAAAATCTCCAAAACTAGTGGACCGATTTGAATGAAACTTTCTCCAATGTACTACGTGATTGGGAAAAGGATTGTTGTTTAGTAATCTCCAAAACTAGAAAACCGATTCGAATGAAACTTTCTCCAATGTACTCCTTGATCCTTTAGGGTTGTTGTTTGGTTCTCTTCAAAACTAGAGGACCGAATTGAATGAAGCTTTCACATTAGGTTTGATAAAGGCTAAAGGATCTTAGCATTGACTATATCTAAATTTTGTGACAAATGTAAGAAAAAAACAACTTTATGACTAACATCCTTAGCAAAAGCCATGTAGGCGCAATGGATAGAATTATCCATTGCCTATAATCAAAGTATATAATCGGTATAGTCAAATAAATTTAGCTAACTTATTGTTAACACCTATTTAAATGAAGAATGAAGAATAGCTTATACCCAAAATGTATTTGGGTATAACAAACATTTAGTATTAAGGAAAAATATCAATACACGAATCTTAATTCAGTAAAATTTGCCGGTAAATGGTCTTTAACGTATTCCTAATTTTTTCGAGAAGTAACAATTTAATTTCATAACTACTTACAAAGTTTTTTGAGCAATGTTGTTACACTGAGGTAATATAAGAAAGTTATATATATAACATTCTTTTAAAATTTCCCCGAACTTCTCTTCTAACTATTTGTTTCATTGTTCTGTAATTTTTTCCGTACCATTTATTGCGATTACACGCCCCAGGCTTTCTTATTTCACTTCAGTTTTCTTGTCGAATATGTTTCAGCAAGAGCTAACTTTTCTCTCTTTTTATTTTTTTTCCTTCTTGTTTTTATTAAATGGGTGAAAGGGAACAACGTATGTAAGTTTTTACAATACAATAGAAAGAATCTGGGGAATTTTTCTTTTTTCTTTTACAAGAAATTGCTTGCTTTTTATTGCAAGAAACCAGAAATTTTCTTCTAGAACTTTCTTTAGTGGTGTGATTAATAAATGGGAAAACTTGTTATAAAAGTAGCATTTCCACTTAATGAACTGCTTGAATTCTTTTCTAAATCATCGGTAAAAACTATTTCTTAACACTGTTTTCACTTGTTCAAAAGTATAAGTAAAATTAAAGAAATTACTTAACTACTGAACTGATTTACGTTTAAAAACGTATGCCACTGTTAATGCTACATTTCATTTAGCAAGTAATGGTATTTAATTGAAAAACAATTATCCAAATTTATAATACAACAAGCTTAATTAGGATATGAATATAATGGTCATTTGTTACATAATTTCAATTATCGTCCTAACTGACCCCGTTTAAAAAATAATCAGTTAAACGAACGGTCTAATGCTACCCCATCTGGAGCTAGCGTAAATGGAAGCGAAGGCTAAGGTATAGTTAATTAAAAACATTAATTGATATTTAATTAGGCATGGAAATGTAATTAAGAGGGTTAGTTGTTAACCCAGGAAGACCATAAACCCGAGGGCGGGTGTAATTAGAAGCATTATGATATCGATTGCTCTGCTATGGTTTATATACCCAAGGGAGAAAGGGTTCGTAGTTTTCAAAGGTTTTGTGAGTCTGTACTTTCTCAGTAGACAGAGTTATTCATTTTCTCTGCTTCTGACTTCTTGCCAAGATTTTCCTCACGGTTAATGAGATCATAATGACGTCAGAGCTCCCTTCTTTATTTTCCTCGACTTTTTGTTGAGGTTTTTTCGGAGTCCTCGAAATTTCTTTTCTTTCTTTAGACTGTAGAGTTATGAAAATGAAAGAAGCATTTTAAGAAAAGAGGGAAAGATATAAAGGTCTTCAACAAATGTAATGATTTGTCTTGTCCTTAAACTGCTAATGATAAATGACAATGATTTGAATAAAATAAAAGTAGATCGTACCAAATTGTTCTTAATTTTAAATGTCTACTTATCAAATTAATTAGTTTCTATGGCTTAGCTACAATAGAGTAAAGAAGTTCCATGGCAGCATCTCCATATCTCCATCCTAAGAAATTACAATGTGGAAATAATTGGTACCTGTGAATTAGCTAAAAAAAAGAGTAAAAAGCTTCCATCGCTAACACCCCATCTTAAGAACCGCGTAAATTATTAGTTTCTATGGATGAACTAAAAAAAGGGTAAAGATGTTCCATAGCATGCACTCCAACCTAAGAACTAACACTGTTGAATAATTAATACCGTTGACAGCTAAAAGGGGGTAAAGAGGTTTATGAGAACCGTCTCATAAACCTAAGAACTAAGAACTGCGGATGAACGTAAATTAAATATTCCACAACAACAAAATTACATACTCTTAATTAATTACTCCTATACTTAGACAGTCATATCTTTAATTTTGGACGCAGGGAATCAGACTGAAGGAATATGAAGGCTATTTAAATTAAAAATTAATAAATAATAAATAAAACAAAAAGAACGGGCTCAGGGAATATGAAAATCTGTCTTCTTGCGAATTTTCAATAAACCGTGGTCCTATCATTTATTTAATCGAGTAGTATCCCGACGACACACCTCGAAATCATTTGGTATTGCGAAGCTAAGGCAACCACATTTATTCTAATAAAAATAAATGTTTAGTTTTGATTTGTCAGTCTTTAAATAGATATAAAAACAAATAAATTAATTTACTTAGTTTTACTTTTCTTTTTTTTTTACTTTCTTTTTCTAAATATAAAATTATGCCGGTTGCCAAGGGCCTAAGGGCTCATAAACTATATTGTCTATTGTAAAGATATTTTTTTCAAGGTAATACAAAATTAGGGCAAATAAAGCACACCTTATCAAAGACTGAGATAAGGGCATTAATTAAATCAAGAACTCTTAATTAAAGGGCTCTTTGCCTTGCTCACATAGTATACCACATTTAAACAACATGAGTTTTAAGTTAAACATAGCTCCAATAAAACTTAAAAGTATTTACTATGTTGTTGACAAAGTTGCATTCTACACAAAGGGCCTTTGATCCCTCAGATGACTCCTCTAAATTCCTTCCAAACAAACTGATTACAAACTCAAATCACCAACCAGTTGACTATGAGTTTCAACCTGTGTAAGTGAATGGGACACCGCACACGGACCAATTCATTCAAAACTGGGTTTGCTTTCTGTCAACTAAAAAATGACTGGAGTTTCCAGTTGAGTTTGTTTTGAGTTGCTCCGTGTGCGGAAGGGCAAAAAAAAAAAAAAAAAAAATGTGGCTCAGGCTAGGCATTTCTTTTGAATATGTACAATGTACACCATATTTCATTGAAGTTAATTCGGTACTTATAGTTCCACACGTGTTTGAGTACAGACGACAAACTTTTAATTAAATGTCTGTTTGCGAAAATATTAGTGATAAGAATCGAGGCCAAAAATTATGACTATTTATGCAACGCCTTTTGCTTTGAATCTGTTGAAGACATAAGAAAATTGAGTTTTTTCTAATTATCACAACATTTTCGTTACGCCGGTGTGGCAGACGCAAGCACCGACCAGAGGAACCAGCTAGTAACACTATATTTATTAAAGAATTACCTTTTATTTATTGGTTCACAATTCGATTAGAGCCCAAAATGAGAAAATCCATTATAAAAAACGGGGAAAAACTCAAAATATCAAAAATGTTTCTTTTTTTACTCATAAATTTTATATATATTTTTTTACTACCTCAATAAGAAAAAGTATAAAGTCATTACCAATACCAATAATACGAAAAATATAAAAAAAATTACTTGTCAAATAAATAAATATATAACGTAGGAGGAAAAAGTGAATACCTATGTGTATTTTCTGATATGACAAGCTGGTTGTCGAATTGTACTGTGGATTTGTGATATTTTTCATCTTCACTTTCCCCGTGTTTCTTATTTACCAGAAGTTTCGAGTTGGGATGCGGCTGAAATATTCGACAAAAAGTTTTCACTGACATATTGCCTAGACTATTGCAATGACATATAATATCCTCTGATTATTATTATTCTCCTTCAATATTCCAAGTATAGAACAGAATTTCAAAATCAATAACTTTCGACAGATGTAATCTCATTTTTAAAAGATAAAAAAAAAATCAGTTAAGAAAACAATATATAAGTAGTAAAATTACCCTTTTCTATAGAGATTTGTATTAAATAAACTTTTAGACGAAAAATCATTCAAATCAAAGTTTAATTTACTGTAGAATTAGGGTTTTACCTCAGAATCTTGTTTTTCTTACCATCGTGTCTCTGATTTTTTATTCTTGGGAACGATGNTAAAATTACCCTTTTCTATAGAGATTTGTATTAAATAAACTTTTAGACGAAAAATCATTCAAATCAAAGTTTAATTTACTGTAGAATTAGGGTTTTACCTCAGAATCTTGTTTTTCTTACCATCGTGTCTCTGATTTTTTATTCTTGGGAACGATGGGCTTTTGAAATTTAAACATAGAATAAGCTTAAGCAGCTTAGGACGCTGAAAAAAATGGAGCCCATAACACCCAACCTCTTCAATAGGGACGACTTTTAAAGTTGAAATTTTTATTACTGACTCATTCACTCATCATAAAAATAATTATAAGTGACTTCCCAGAATAGCTAGAAACTTGGAAAGTGGCATACTTGTAGCTACAGCCGTTTAATTGACAGGGAAAATCCATTAAATATATTTTTCATTTGTTTCCCTCCAAAAAAAATTTAAAATGGTGGCGCAATGTTAAAGATGTTTCATGAATCAAATGTAAGTCGAATATACAAAAAACTAATAATTTTTTAATGATAATTTACAAGTTTGATTCTATGACTTTTTTCGTATCTTTATCAGTTGCACCTTAAAAAATACATCATAATCTTAAGGTGTTTAGTATGTTAGTAAGTGCTTCTATACATAAGTTGCCAGCAATTTCTAATGGCTAGGTATTATGCAATTGGTAAATGACAATTTAGTATAACTGTGTTATACAAACTTCGAATTGTATGTGTTACCGGCAAAAAACCTATAATCAGATAATACTATAATTTTCTTGTTAGTATTTTTTTTAGCCAAGCACTTTCATTCAAAGCCAATATTAACCAAAAAAAATGCATAGAGACATTTACATGGTTGGATAAAAACAAATAGATATTATTCACTCAATAAATCTATAAAATTAAAAAAAAAAAAAAAAAATAGATCAAATAAAAATGTTTATTTATTATTCACAAACTACATAGTTCAATTATATAATCTTTGCTCAGCATGTCATGAAAAACCACGTAATTTAAATGATCATGAAAACGATTCGGATTCATTATCCTGTCCGAAATGTCGTGTCTATTTGAAATGTTAGCAGTTTAACGTAACACCGTGTTGAAAAATACTCCTATTTAATCGATATCAAATAAAATGTTAATAAAAAGTTCTCATGCCACCTTATCACCACAAATTTTACATTAAAAAAGTGGTTCAAAAAAGTCTGAAAACTTCTTTGAACAACTTTTTTTTAATAACATACTAAATATAATTGAATAATGGTATGAACCCATATTAAAAAAAAGGTTGGACGAACTCAAACTTTGTCAAATTACATAGTCAATGTAATATGACAAAGTTATAAATTTATCAAACAAATTAAAAAGTCTTTAACAACTGATTTGTTTATCACCAAAATCAAATTAATTTTCATCAATATCTCAGAATATAGATTATATTATAATACTCAAATAGATTAGTGGAATTGACTATCTATTATTTTGGATGTTGGATTGGAAATTAAATTCAGAGCTACATAAATAATTGAACTGATTGGATGTTTTGAGAAAATAGATTGAGTTTCAGACATGAATATTTATTTGTGTTACGATTTGGGGTACCTAAGAGTCATCAATATAAAATCTGATATCTGACAATTAGTGTGGCACATAGCTTCCTAGCGTCCTATTATTGCGGAAGAAATCATCTTTATGGGATTTAGATCCATTTAAATTCCTATCGGGATCACATTATTTTGATGCAATATCAAATTTGAGACCAAGTCTAACCGTGAACTAGTCCAAATGATAAAAAAGTGTTTGACTAACATCAAGCTAGAAATTAATTGTACAAATTAATTTTTTAGTACGTTTTAAGAATATGTGGTCGGCTAAGTTTGGCTGAGGGCAATTGAGCATTTGTAACATAATGAAGCAACACAAATATGCTCAAAAAGGGAACTACAAAACAGCTCTTTCCAGTCATACTTAAGCTCACAAAACATAAATTAAATTTTGAGGAAACTAATATCATAGGGATAGAACAAAAAACGAGTAGAATAAATTATGGAAGCACTCAACATAGCTATCAAACTAGATAAAACGGTAAATATTAAAACTGATTCTCGTTTCCTTAACGAGTTTTATAGTGGGATATACTACCGTCAGTCTATTCATAATTCCCGCCCTGGAGAACAGTCTATGCCGACATGATTATGATTTGTTATTTTTATTATTTGTCTTTGTTACCATTTTATCTGTCCGGAACCAGATTTTTATTTTTAGGCTATAAATCAGTTCCGTTTTATTAACTAGAAACAGTATTATTTGTCAATTTAATTTTATTACTACAAAAACTTGAAATCGATGTTTACTTACCGATGTGATAACTTGATAACATAGAGATAAGAAATGATAGCAGAGTTATCACTCGATGATTGTTTTCATTACCATTTTTATTTATTATAGCTGTGATATTTTTATTAATTTACCCAATGTCATTAGTTTTTCTATGTTATGTTATGAGTGCTTATTGTTTAATTTACCATTATTATATAGTATTAGGATCTTTTGGATTTGGATTTATAGACGACGGAACCGTAAAGTTCCTACTCGATTTTGATTATTTAAAGTCAACACTATCACAAGTGTAAAATTGCTAAGGTAATTATTTTTTATTATTGTCCTATAGGAGTAAATTTTGTCAATTGATGTTATGTGACTCGATTTTAATAAAACAAATTCTGCTATTTATGCTTGAAAATGGTCAGGAAGGCCGAAACGTTGTCGAACACGTAATGTAGTTAACACTTCTCCTTTTTTTAAACCCTGAAGGATCCATTAGATATAAAGTTATATCGTTAATAGCATAAGTTAACAGATATATGTGTTTACTTCCATGTTAACTACATTTGGTTTTTAACTGGCTTATTTTTATTCCTAATTTATTTTCAGAGTTCTCTTTTAATTATGGTTGATTATAGACCATCATATTATAGCCAAATTAAATCAAATATTTACACGTGGTAAAAATTCTAATTTATTATGTATTTTAATTTAAATCAGATCTCGAATCTAGTTAGCCGCACTTCCTTAGTGTTGATCCACTACATTAGTTCCCACCTGGGAATTAATATTGAACTAATGAAGGAAATGTATTTTTAACTAATGTACCATAATATAAATTGCATTTATAGTCTCTTATTAAAATTATTTATTTCGTACATATAATTTTAATTTTTACAATTTCCGAGTCACGATGGCGGTCATTTAAAAGTATGTTTTTAGCTATAACTTTTCAACTTTCCATATATTATAATGATGTGAACACACGCCTTTATAGAAACGCAATAAAACTACTCCAATGATGGCCAATGAGTCTTGTCCTAAGATAATACATTTTTAAGATTTTTAGGGGAAACAAAATATGTGACGTATGAAAAAGTCATAAAAAACGTTTTTTGTCTTAAATAATACCCATACTTAGATTATCCATACAAAGAAGATCTATACTTTAAGTTTAAGCGTTAAGATAGATAACACATGGCGTAAGTTGTAGTAGTAGTGGCTAGAAGGGATGAAAAAACCACTTGTTCCAACCTAGCAATCAGGCCACATTGGGCCCATTTTAGTAACCCCGTGGTGGATAGTTCCAACCACTATCCACATCATACCTGTACAGTACATCGTACCGTCGAAACGGGTATGGTGTGACCATTAGTGTGCTATTTAAATCAGACCATCACGGTGAGGGATCGAACACACGACCTTGATTCGCCTCCATTCATTGATAGCTGAGCGAGTGCCTCGAGCACCTCGGTCACGCTGGCTCCCCTACATTCGGCGTAAAGATAAATTGGTACAAAAACGAAACCAAATATATATTCGTTCTCAGGGCACCCTTCTCTTTCATTTAATACCCCATATGACGTATATCCATTAAAATAAAATGTTAACCCTAAATTCTTTAGGGCTTTCCTATAATTTTTATTACACAAAATATAACTGCAAAGATTTTTTTTTTTTTTTTTTTTTTTTACAGACGGACAGACAGACAAACAAGGGTAGGAATGTATAAGGGTCCTAGCTTGTGGCCGCCTCAGGGAAGGTCTTAACTACATTCCCCTCGAGCCGTTTCTCGATCGCTTTTTTTTTTTTTTTTTTTTTTTTTTTTTGCGGGTTAGTTTCGGAGATCAAATGCGTTACAGACTAACAGAATGACAGAGACAGACAAGCTCAGGAATGTGTGTGTGTCTTCGTTTTTGCATAAGGATCCTAAAAACGGCAGCAAACTTAAATTTTTTGAGTGTTCAAAGAAATACGCAGGTCTCTTTCAAATATACTTTATTGCTGCAAAGCGCTTTCTAACTGTTAAAATGTATTATTGGTTTGCATATTTTTAGAAAGCAAAAGCTAAATATACACTTTGTAAATTTAAAAGTTAACACAAATACTTTATTTTTATATTCTAAACTTCTGTAGTTCAATTAAACATAATATGTTTGTATATATTTCTCTATTAATTGTTAAACATGTTAAAAGCGCTTCGCAGGAATAATATATTTGTTGAGAAACTGCTTATTTCTTAGGTAATGGACTACATTAACAATTTGTTTAAATTTTCTTTGAAAAACATTCGTTTACAGGAATAAAAATATCATATTTCAAATAAGTCAATGGATGAAATCAGCAAATCCTTCAAAAGCATTGTCTTTAACCAATAGCTTTGAGGCATTTTATTTTATTGTCCTTAAATTTCTGGTTGTAAGAAGTCTCTAATATGCTTAAGTGTTATGGGAAATGAAATGAAAATTTGATTGGGAAAATAGTGTGTGTGAATGAATGTTTGAATAAGTTAAAGGATTTGAATTCATAACATATTAGCTTGTGCTTAAAGGCATCATGTATTCCAGTGGTTTCGTGTAAATTGGTACTCGACCATTCAAAACCCCTCTACTTCTATTTATTCTGCTTAAACACCAGTACTGCTTACATTACCATTCAAAACCATATTCAGAGCCATCAATTTATATGAAATTTATCTCTGTTTTAGCAGGAAACTGTTTAACCACTAATATCACCATTGAGGGTTAATCAAATGAGATATTGGCATTCTGGAATTCGTCTGAAATGTAATGTAAATTTATATACGATTGATACGAAATATAAACATTGTATCTCTGTTTAGATTCGTAGAAAGTGATTCTTTTCGTATTTGTATTAATTGCGTATGCGCGTCTCATAATTCTGAAGAATTCCTCTTTTTTTCCTCCCTTAAGGCCGGGCCACACCTGTCCACACCGTGCCCGCACCGTATGACGGCCGTGTGTAGGCCGTGTGTTGGACAACATTCGGTGAGGAATAAACCGAAGGAAATGTTAAAAGAAACCAAGTAAATAAAAACGTATTAAAAAGTAAACAAAACTAATCTAAGTGTCGGTGCGGGCATGGTGCGGTGTTGGTGCGGAGAGGTGTGGACCATGCCTAACATTTTCTTAGGTTTATTCCTCACCGATTGTTGTCCAACACACGGCCGTCATACGGTACGGGTACGGTGCGGACAGGTGTGGCCCGGCCTTAAGGCGGTAAAGAAGAAGAATTCTTCTATTTCTATAAATTTAAGTATCAATTTATTAAAATGTAAAGAGCGCAGAAGGTTAAATGTAATCTGAGGCTATGAGCGGGATACTTTTGCGAAACCATCAAATTTTACAAAACACAGATAATTAATTTTGTAGATAAAGGTGTAAATAAATGTATGTTTGTGTACATATGGAAGAGAAACTTTATGGAACCAACAATGAGCAAATTTTGACCTAACATCTAAATGTCAATAAATTTGGACGATTAGTTTTTAAGATAATATGTTGGTTCTTAAAATATTGAGTTACAGACCGACATACAGGCATACAAAAAATGTTCCCTGATGTCTGATACGGATAACGGATTTCTATCTTAGAATTTTTAAAATCGGACACATAAAAAATTGGTGGGGCTGTAGATGTTGGGGCACACGTTGGAGGAAGGCGCTACGGGAGGCCCTGATGGCTGCCTGGGTCGGAAAAAAATAAGGCCGTACCGGGCCCCCAGTACTAATATAACTGTAAGGTAAACTGCGACGAGAAGAGACTGTAGGAATTTTAACCCAGACGCACCTAAACGCGGGCGACGCTAAAATTTGAAACTTTGCTCGGTTTTTTAATTTTAGCGACGCCCCCGATAGGGCGTCGGGGTCGAAATACCTACAGTCTTCTCCTCGGTTTACCTTATAACTGCCAGGTACGCCCTTATTTTTTTCCGACCCAGGCAGCCACCAGGGCCTCCCATAGCGCCTTCCTCCAACTTGTGTCCCAACATCTACAGCTCCACCGTCATATGTTATTTTTAAACACTTATTACTGGAGGAGTCGAACAGAAAAGTAAATCTTATGGATTGAAAACTATAATTAAGACAAAAAGAGTAAACATAGCTCTTTTCTGTTTTCTAAGGGGAATTGGTCGATTGATGGCCGTTTCCCAACGGCCTACTAAGGCCAAGGCTGCACAATTAGTAGTACATAGTTTTACTAGAATTTAAGTTTGTCAATTTTTCTTCTTGGTAAATAAAAATCTGCGGAAATTTAACTCTTTGTAAGTTTACTTTATCATAATGATGGGTTTGTATCACTGTTTAAAAGAAATATTAACACTTTTCTACAAAATATAGGTTTATTGTCTTTACCACAATATGAATTTAATAACAAATCAGACCGGTTTCAGCCTCTACAATACTACAATATAAAAAGTATAAACAGTATGACGGCTATCTTCAGTGCCTTATATTTATAGACTGACAAGGAGTTAAGGTGGCAAACTTGCCACCTTAACAATGGTAAAGACAATAAACCTATATTTTATAGTAAAGTGTTAATATTTCTTTTAAACAGTGATACAAACCCATCATTATGTTTGTTACACAAAATCTCTTTGTTACACAAATCTACATTATGATTTCCACAAAATCTCAGTCAAAACAACGAACTTTTTACTTTATCAGTTAATAATTCATACAAACGAATTTTTAAGAACGTGAAACTGCAGAGGTTCTTATATACATACCTTTTGAAAGTCCTTATTTTTTCGAGATAAAATTATCTATCTTGAAGAATCGTCACTATATTACTTTATCGAGATAATAGGGAATGTTCTCGCCAGTTTAAGTACAATGAGAGGGTATGCTAGCGAAATGCTGTGAAATAAAAACCAATGGAGAAAGTTTATGCTCGTTAGCGTTTGATGCTAAAAATTTAGAGGACCGTTGTCCGCTAAATTTTTAGCATCATCACAGTAAGAAACAAAGTATAAAATAAAAATAATACAAAACGGAGAAGATGAGATTTGGATGTGAAGATGAAAATAAAATTGAGGAGATAAATTAGAAAGATGAATCCCTTTATGTCGTAAAGTCAACCTTAACCTTTTTTGTACTATTTTTATTTTATACTTTGTTTCTTGCTGTGATGATGCTAATAAATTTAGTGAAACGTTAGCATAAACTTTTCTCACTGTGTTTTATTTGACAGCATCTCACAGACATATTTTCTCATTATCAAAATACTAACAAGACGGTGAAGAATAATTTCTATTATTTTATAATATTTCTAGTAGTGGGGTGAAGAACCGTTCTTCAATATTATCGAGGGGACCGTAATGAAATTTTTTCTCTTCGATAGAAAATGTCTCAAACTGTATTAATTTAGATTGTTGACTATAATATACAATATAAAAAATAAGGAACTTCGAAAAAAAACTGCATTGCCAGATTTCTTAATACTTGATTCTCGAATTGCTTTAAATTGTTATATTCGAACATTTTGATTTTTAAATTCAATGGTATTAATTTTCCTTTACTTCAGCCAAAGTAATACTAAGGAAGAAGTAACTAAGTTAACCTACTTTGGTTTAAAAGTTATAGAAGCTTTAAAGATAATTTAATTTGGAATTAAAAGATATAATATTATCCTCCTTTCATTAACTTGAGAATACTTTTCTCTGAATTACTTTGGAAATAGTATTATTGCAGGATAATAAATTACTGGTGGAAACAGCTGAAGTGTCTCTTTAGCAATTTCTGCGAATTAAATTCTGTGAAATTTACAAGTCAGCTAAAACCCTTTACTGAGAAATAATATAAGCTAAATCTGTTTTACATTGCTACGTTACTTCTTTTAATTTACCTTTAAAAGATAAAAAAAAATTATAATCTAGTTAGTTTTCTTATATTACTTGCATATAAGAGAAATGTAAGAAACGTGAAAATAAAGAGAAACCCTAATACCTTTTTCAGGAGTATCTAAAGTATGTAAAAACAAAATAGGTCAGAAGCAAGTCAGACAAACTTTCTCATATATAAGTTTATAATTACTTTGCCCAGTGTTTTCCATTTAGTAGTTTTCGAGTTTTCGTAGATACATTTAATTATTATTGAATATTCTATCAAAATGTATTATAAAATAATCTCTCCATGGCTTTTTTATGATTTAGGTGACCTGAAAACGTGTATATTCACCAAAATGTTATAATAGAATTTTCGCGGCATCAAAAGTACTTTCTTTTTATATTAGAACGTAAAAATGGAGATAGTATGAAATGCATTTCCAAGAGCTTTCATATAAAATATACATCTGGATATAACTTTTTAATGAAGATAGTCAGTTCATTATTGTGGATTTAATTAGTATTAGTGTAGTTTTGACAAAGGTGTGGTTCAGAAGTTCATTTCTGTGTTTTAATCAGTGAAGAGCTTACTGTCCATGTTTGCTGGGAGTGAAGATAATTGGAGTGGTTTTGAAAAACGCAATCATCCAAAAACTTCAAAGTAGTCTATGTAAATGCAAGGACTTACGTCAGCAATGCTCATTAAGCCCCGTTTCTATTCTAACAAGTTGCAGGGACATGTTGCGCAACATGTCCGCGGCATATGTTGTGTGACATATTTCAGGCTTTAAGCCTCGTTTCCATTACTAAAAATTTGTCATTGCGCAACATGTTGCAGACTGTTTCCATTTCATCAAACTCCTGCAACTTGTTGCTGGACAAATTTGTAATAATGGAAACGGGGCTTTTAGAAACTTTTTTCTTTGTGCTTTGTTTGCAGGAAGGGTTAAGATAGAGTGATGGACTGATGGAGGGATGGGTGGGGCGGACGAGAGCCCCACGATGAACTGTACGAGGCAGTTGGAGGAAGTGGACTGGGTAGAACCGGTCTCGCTCGCCTCTCTCGCTTTGCTGGCTCTTATGGACGTCATGGTGGTCCTGGGCAACTGCCTCGTCATAGCGGCCGTCTTCATATCCTCTAAGCTCCGCTCCGTCACCAACCTGTTCATCGTGTCGCTCGCCGTCGCCGACCTCATGGTCGGCCTTGCCGTCCTACCCTTCAGTGCTACCAGGGAAGTTTTCAAGGTAAGCCATTAGAAACAGTATTCATTATTTTTCATTGTAAATTTATTTTTTCATTTTTATTTTTCTGTGAACTTGGTTCAAACGATGAAATAAATAATGTATAATAAATCAAAATGGAGCTAATGTTGACAATACGTGCTCTAAGGCCATGAAACTCATGAAAAATTCTATAACTCTAGAACCTCTCTGTCGCTGCCCGCGATTAAATAGTTATTTTATTTTTTGTTTTGTTTTTTGCTTTGCATTATGTTTGTTTAATTTTTGACGTTTCTGTGAGTCTAAATTATATTTTGAAGGAATCGTACGGAATCTTTTAAGAATCAAAAAGAGCGTATATATTGTTAAAAAAGGTTAAATATAGTGATTTCTGTAAAGAATTTTGTTGGACTCATGATTTCGCTGCAGCAATGCAGCGACAGTAAAAATATAATACAAGACTCGAGTAAAAATATAATAACGTACTCGACAGTAAAAATATAATAAAAGAGTAAAAATATAATAACGTACTCGACAGTAAAAATATAATAAAAGAGTAAAAATATAATCAAATAGTAAAAATATAATAACGTACTCGACAGTAAAAGTTTAATAAAAGAGTAAAAATATAATCAAATAGTAAAAATATAATTCAAGGATTCGTAGAAGAGAATTTAAAGTTACAAAGTTTAAAGTGAAAAGTGATCGGTCAAGTATGAGTCAAGGTGCGAAATCGTCTGAGAAGACTGACCCGGAGGAGAAATATGAGACGAACACGAACAAAGATGAGGGTAAGCTCACCTTAGATTTAGTTACGCGGGACATTCGCTCGCAAAAGAGAAACATAGCACAAACGCGAGCGGAAGTCTTGGCGATAGTTAGTATGGTGCAAGCCCGTCCCTTAGAAGAGAATATAACTAGTAAAAAAGTGCTCAGCTCGGGTCTTAGCGATTTAAAACACCAAAGCGACGTCCTTAGGGCTAGTGTTACGGAGCTCTCTAGGCTTAGACTTGATGATGACAAGGTCATCGTCGATCTGACAGCTTTCTTAGACGAAATCGACAGTTTTATTAAAGAAACTGAAACAAAAGTTTTCCCCCCTACTAATGAAACCCATAAATCGAAGTCTGTTTGCTCCGTACGTTCGTCATCCAAATGCTCGGTAATGACAGGCATGAGTGTAGCCAGCCAAAGAGTATTGGCTCAATTAGAAGTTCAGCAAAAGGAAAAGGAGCTTAAGCTTCAGCAAGTGCGTATTAAGGATGAGCGTCGGGCGTTCGAAGCAAAACTAGTTGAGCAGCGCCGTGAATTTGAGAGGCAATTAGAAGAAAAAAACCTTGAGTATGAGGCTGAGTTAGCTAGGAGTAGGATTATAGCGGAAGGGCTAAAAAACAAAGAGCTCTCTCCTAATGTCGCAAAACAAATTCTAAAAGTGTCACGTAGAGTCCCAAGTAACAAAAGTGATTCGGAATTCGTGTCCGCATCGCCCGTACATAGTGAAAAGGTATCTACTTGTCGAAACCAACCCCACGTTAAGATCATAGATATTGTTGATGAAGCCCGAAGTAAGACGCAACCCTTCAAATTTACAGAGGTTAAACCACCCGAGCCCCTTCTATTGTTATCGAAAATGCAAGTCTTAAACTCTTTCGAACCTCTCCAATTTTCCGGCAATAGCTTAGATTTCCCTACCTTCCGAGAAGAAGTCCGTACCCACCTGGAAGATGGTATTCTCTCGGAAGACGTAAAAAAAAATGTTCCTTACTAAATTTCTGAAGGGAAATGCCCTTAAATTTCTAAAAAATAACCACTGTTTATCTTTTCAAGAAACAATGGACCGTATAGAAGAGAGGTTCGGGAACCGCCTAGCGGTTACCGAAGCTTGGATAAAAAGGTTGACTGAGGGACCTCATTTCACGTTTAGAGACGGAGAGGCTCTTCGTGAATTCTCGGACTTGATAACGACAGATAGCAAGGTCCTTAAGGGGCCTAGTTACTTGGAAGTAAGCTCCAAATTATGTTTGAAAAAGGTTGTAGGTAGGTTGCCCACAACAATCAGACCCTAGTGGGTTTCTAAAATAAAAAATAAAAATGGCAACGAAACCATCGGTGATTTGGCTGCCTTCGTAACCGAAATAGTTAGGAACTATAATCACCCAGTGTATATATATAGTTCAGTAGAACCGAGTTTTCAGAACCGTAATACGTCTTATCCATCAACGTCAGGAAAATCATACGTAAACAAAGCGCTTCGCGTGACGTCAGAATCGGAGCTGACGCGACCTGTCAAAGCAGACAGCTATCAAAAACAATCCATTAACAGTAAATCGAGGAACGAAAAATTGACAAAAAGTTCGGTAGGTGAACGCGAAGACGTTTGTTTGTTCTGCCAATCAAAACATAGTTTAGAAGATTGTCAAAATTTCGCCAAACAAGATTGGGAATATAAAAAACAATTCATAGAAAAGTTTAAATTAGTTTTTCATGTTTAAAACCCTCCCATATTGCTAAAGGGTGTAAAAATAGATCTCAATGCAAAATAAAGGGATGTGGTAAGCGACATCCTACGTGTTTACATCGAACTCAATGGGATAATACTTGTAAAGGTAAAAGAGAGGATGATAATAAAACATCAATTAGAATCGCGAACGTAGAGGACAAAATCGATTTGAGGGGCACTACCTCGTTTATTATTCCGGTACTAGTCCATCACAAAGCTAACCCCGACTTGAAAGTAATAACATACGCGATATTAGACGACGGAAGTGATGCCTGCTTTATAACAGAGAGCTTAAGAACAGAGTTAAATATAAGTGGCGTCAGTACTAAGTTAGATTTGCGGACAATACATCAAAGAAGTTCAATTAACACCTTTAGAGTACCGGAATTAGTCGTAACGAGTTTCGATGGTTCCTCCAACATTGAGTTACCTAATCAAACCTATACTAGGGAAGTAATTCCAGCATCATCTAATGAAATCCCTACACCATCTCTTGCGGAAGTCCATCCTCATCTTCGTTGCTTAAAAGACAAACTCCATCCCCTTATGAGTAAANAAGGCGCATCACCAAGGAAGAGGTATAACGGCGAACGAAATTCGAAGCAACGGCATATGGATCATAAACGGACCATCAAGAGTAGCAAAATATATTTTGAGCTGCGTCGAATGCAAGAGGTTAAGAGGTGCATTCGTAGAGCAGAAAATGTCAGATCTGCCTCCAGACCGCGTCGTACCCTCTCCACCATTCACCAATAGTGGTGTTGACGTATTCGGACCCTATTACATAAAACAGGGAAGAAAACAGGTAAAGAGGTATGGTATTATATTTACCTGCCTTGCATGTCGCGCCATTCATCTAGACGTTTTAGACTCTTTAGACACCAACTCATTTATCAACGGGCTAAGGAGGTTTATTTGCCGGCGCGGTCACGTTCGACTCTTGCGATCAGATATGGGAACCAATTTCGTGGGTGCGAAAGAAGAATTGAGAAAGGCCCTTGAAGAAATAAAAGTAGCAGAGGTAAGACATTTTTTATCTGAGAAAATGTGTGAATTCAAGTTTAATACACCTACTGCAAGCCATATGAATGGTGTAATTGAGCGGCAGATAGGATCAGTGAGAAGGATATTAGATTATCTCCTTCGCACTCATGACGGTTTACTGAACGAAGACGGCCTTCGTACGCTATTTTGCGAATGTGAAAGCACAGTGAACAGTCGCCCCCTCAGCGTGGTCAACATCAACGACCCTAATTACCCCGAGCCCCTCACGCCAAACCATTTACTGACCGGAAAAACTGAAGTGACAGCAGAGGCCCCTGGGCGTTTTAGTGAAGTCGACCTATATACAAGGAAGAGGTGGCGTCATGTACAACATGTAGTAAACGAATTTTGGACTAGGTGGCGGAAAGAATTTTTGCTATCACTACAACAAAGATCGAAGTGGACCAAAGAACAGCGTAACTTGGCATTAGGGGACGTAGTCATCGTTAAGGACGACAGTAGACCAAGAAATCATTGGCCGCTAGCGGTCGTTGCCGAAACGTACCCTAGCGGGGACGGATACATAAGAAAGGTGCGTCTAAAGTTTGGAGACCAGAAACAACTGGATCGGCCCGTACATTCTCTGGTGTTGCTACTACCTAGCCAACCAGGGTCTGGCCCCGCCGAAGAGCCATGAATGAAATTGTCACAGGGCCAATTTGAGGAGCCATGTCGCTGCCCGCGATTAAATAGTTATTTTATTTTTTGTTTTGTTTTTTGCTTTGCATTAAGTTTGTTCAATTTTTGACGTTTCTGTGAGTCTAAATTATATTTTGAAGGAATCGTACGGAATCTTTTTAAGGAATCTTTTAAGAATCAAAAAGAGCGTATATATTGTTAAAAAAGGTTAAATATAGTGATTTATGTAAAGAATTTTGTTGGACTCATGATTTCACTGCAGCAATGCAGCGACACTCTCTTTACGCTTATGCCACATTTCCACATTCGCAATAATGGCTAGACCAGCCGCTAGGCGAATATTTAGTCAGTTAACTCGACATTTGCCTCGTCAATCACCTTGCCACTCGTATCAGGAGCGGTTTCTTTTCCAAAACATCTTCCTCTAACTCCATTCCAGCGAACCACGAGGCAAGTCTCAAGCGCAAGTGAAAACGGCAATTCGCTTTGAAGGGGCGACTGGACGAATGCGAAACGCGAGTCCCTGCGAACCTTGAGGCGAGTCAAAAGCACAAACGTGTTGATGCGAAATTATAATACCTGCGTGGTATGTATGCGTACCACAAATATAACATCTTCAAATTATAGCCCATCACGGATATTCAGATCTATGAAAACTTTTTGAATTATAATATTTCTGTCGCAGAGTAAATTTATATGTAATAGAAGAGAAAAACAGTTGTAATTTTTATTTTCTCCTTAACCATTTTAAACAAAAAGATTGATCATATTTTAAAATCTTTTTGTTTTTGCCGTAAAATACAATCGATACTATGTTTGCATATATTCTTAACAGGTGTATCAGTACATATAATTCCAGAAGACTTTTTCGAATAGCTCTCTTAGAGGCTACTCGAATATTCAATTTGAATACACTAAAGCTTAGACTCTAGGTTACTTAAGCCTTTCCAAGTGGCTGCCAGTTACAAATAAGCAACTTCTTAAAAGCGACTTACTGCAGCTTTTTCCTCTCAAATAGCTTTTAAGTATTGACAATCTTAGACACGTCGTTGGTTGTTGTTAGTTGGTAGTTGCAAATATAAGATAGTGTTTTGTTTTTTTGGATTGATTTCTTTCCAACCAATCCGCAGATTTGATGTGCATCCTGATCCATTTACATGGCAGCCATATTCTATGAGTGACAGAATAGTGGCTCAAACTATTTTGGTCATTGGATAACGAACCTACTATTAAAATGAGTACTTTATATTAAAGAACATTACTAACTTTTACTTATGTTACTTAAATTTCTACACTAATAATTAAATTTGGTATGCATTATCACTTCATATTAAAGTGTGTTACCTGATCTTTTATGATTCCATTCTATGAGTTAAGAAGTTATTATTTCCTCTCTATTGTTACTAATATTTTTTTTATCTAATACAAATATTATATTCTTATAAAATTGAATATTAATTTAAGGTATATGATTGTATATCCATACAACAAAGATTTGAATAATACCAATATGGAACATAAATATTGCCATCAAGATCCGGCACTACTTTTTTTCAGTAGCATTATTATCCATCTTTATTAGAAATATTTTAAAACATTTTAACCTCTAGATTTTGATTTGAAAGAATTTCTTAAAATTATCATCCATGAAATCTTTAGTCTTGCCAAAGGCTTTAATAGTGAACTTTAATCTCTTTCTCGATAGATTTTGAGAGTAGATTAGTACATGGACTAAAAATAGGTAAGCGAAAATCGATGGTAATAAAAGCTTCAACTTTGGTAACCAGAGTTTAGTGATTTTTCAAAGCACTTTGTAGCTGAACTCTAAAACTATAGAAGGTAATCGGATCTATAAGCCCTCGTAAACTTTCGCTTTTATGTTGCCCAACTAGCAGGTTATTAGTCTGTTAGTTTTCATCGTCCTCTAGTTAAAAAACCTTAAATTACTTATTTGTATAATTAGGTAATGTTATAATAATAATAATGTTGATTATTTGAACTTATATTACATTATAGCTTACTTATTTTCATTAAAAATATACTTCTAAATCAAAACTGCCTTTGCAATTTTACACTTTTCTTTTTTAAAGGCAACCTCTGTCCTTCATAATCTTCTATCTACAATCAGCTTTGGTGTATACTATTATTAACCTTAGAGTTAAATATTTTCTTAAAATAATATGTTCTTCGCGTTTACGAGAGTAGTTTTTTGTCATGCTATTTACGGCTAGAATAGTTGAGCATTTCCTTTCGCCACTTGTAGAACCATTATGAGTAGACTTTAGGCACTTCCTTAAATTGTTACTCCCCTAATAAAAAAAACAGAGGGAAGTAACAATGTAAAGAAGGTGTATCGGATGTTCTTTTTTAGACTGTTACTCCCCTTATAAAAACAAAAGTGTGATTGGAGTAGTTGGGTCATTTAGGGTGTAATAATTAAAATTTTACTTTTCAATTATGGCTATATTTCGACCTTATTTTGGTCATCTTCGGTCCTTGATTACCGCTTATATAGAGGTTACATCCAGGTTTATTTATTAATTGTTATATTTTTTTAAATATTTATTTGACTATTGTTAATTATTTAATTGTTAATGTTATGTGATGTAAGTGATGTTTCTTATTAATAAGAATATGACGAACCAAAAGGTGATATATCTGTTCCAACTTTATACCAAAAAAATCTGTTTTTGCATTTTCAATCTAGGCCTGAAGATGACCAAGATAAGGTCGAAATATATCCATAATTGAAACGTCAAATTTTAATTATTACACCCTAAATGACCCAACTACTCCAAAAAGAAGTGTTATAAATTAGGGACAAGTAGAAAGAAAACTCACAAAAGTGTGATTTTCCTTTGTCTCAAAGTAAATTGGACTAAACATTCCTTTGTACTTATACTTATTTAGACCAAGTGATTTATATATTTAAAAAAAAAAAAAAACGAAAAAAACATAGGGGAGTAACAATCTATAGAAGGACCGACTTTAGTTTCACTATTTACTTTTAGCGAATGCTGCAAAACCTATCAATGATTATTTTCCCTTGTTATTATTATTATATTTTTGCACTCTTTCCTTCATCGTATTACATTAAACTAATTATTTCTGTGTAACTAAGTAAAATCAAGAGATGCGAAGTTCGATTCCTATAGTCGAGGAGAAATTATTGTCTTCTTCTCGGTTAAATTAAATAAAGGATTCCATTTCCCAATCATGGTTTGCAATCAACTCGGGTTCTTTAAATTTAATGTCTATTTTTTTTTCTTCATTTTCATTTTAATTATTTTCTTTATAATTGTGTCAGTTAAATCTTCTGTTTTATGTTTCTTCTTTATTTTTTATTCTTAAAGTAGACAATTCTTTTTTCTTCTTGTACTATATCTATTTATAGTGTATTTCGCTAACCACCGGTGTCATGACCTAGAAAAACTTTCTATAGATTTCTCAGTCCAAAGTTTATCTCATTTCTTTCCCCTTTATCTTTCGTATCTAAAAATGGAATCAGAAGGTTGATGGAGGTTCCGTTATAACTATAAATGTAGACCTATTAAAACAAGTAATAGTTCTTCTATTAACAAGTATTAGTTCTTTTGTAATTCTGTTTCTATTTGAGTTCTTTATTTGACTGGCTCTGGCTGCCCTATTTTTCTTTTATTGAGGATTGTGGATTAAGAAGAAGCTAAAGTTAAATTCTTGCGAGAAAATTCTGTTTTAAATTATTATATTTTCTTTCATTACAATATGAAGATAAAGTAAATAAGAATATAATTATAATTGCTGGTTAATATCTATTTGTAATAATAAATTTCTTCATAACAGCCCATGTTTGATTTTTATTGGAATTTTTGTATAAATCATTACTAAGTTTGATTACATACTTTCTTATTTTTCGAGAAAATGCAGTAATGAGTGGATCCCCAGGGTACTTGTGGATAGAAACTTTAACTTCTAGGTCTTATTGTAATGAACTCATCTAGATTTGTTATGCCTAAACAACAGCATCTTCAGGGATTTCATAACACCTTAAATATTATCTATATAAAGTTTCCATGTTTAAGTCTAAGTTCTAAGTTTCTATCTCAATGATAAGTAGGGGAAGGTGGGGCACGTTGATACAGTTTGGGTTTACAATTTTTTAACTCAGCAAATATTAAAATATTAACTAATAAAAAAATGGTTACCTGAAGCTAATCTCTTTCAAAATACAGGGTAATTTAGGGGGGTTTTTATCAGAAAGGTTTCATGTATAAGTTTTTGTAAATTAAATAATTTCTAATCTTATAATTTTGTAACAACTTACCCCGCTGGCGGGGTAAGTTGTTACAAGTATGGGGCAAATTGTTACACCGTATATTTCTACTCAAAAACATCATTTTTGAAGTATTACATTATTTAAATTAATAATGTATGCAAAGACCTNAGAAATTATATTATTAGGATTAGAGGGGTGTTTTTACTAGTAACAACGTGCCCCACTAGTTTTGTAACAATGTGCCCCTCAGTCCACCATTAAATAAAATATTTATTAATATAAACAAAAATTAAGTTAGTAGCAAAATAATAATTGAATAATAAAGCTAAAGGTTATATTTATTAATAATAAAAATGCTGGGTGCGTACCGTCTAAATTAAAAGAATGAGGTGAGATGGAAATAAATAACTTTTGACTCGTGCAAATACGTTTTAATAATTTAATCAAATCATTCAAATCAGAACCTCGTGGTAAACTGATCCAGTAGCGTGGGTTGCAATGTTGTGTCACTGGTTATAGTTTTGGGTTCCTGACCTCTAGCGTTATTGTTAAAAACAGCATGTAACAACTTTCCCCCCCGTAACAACGTACCCCACCTTCACCTATAGGTCCCAAGTTTGCATAAAGTTCGGTTTTACAATAAAAATACAAGCACTGATGAGTGGAACAATTTGAAGACACTTTTTGTTTTTGTCACTTCATCCATTTTCTTGTGACAACTACAAAACTTTGGAGAAGAAAAACAAAAAGTTTTCGAGGTTAGATACAGTATTTTTTAGCTTATTTATCACAGAATATAATTTTATCATTGTAAAATGTCGTGTAGAGGTTTCAGAAATTGAGTAGTTGAATCTATTGTTTGTTTTGCGGATAAGAGCAGTGATCTGGTAAAGCTGTGCCCAGACTGCCGAACATAACAGAGGAAACGAGCCGGCCCACTGATCTCTGCGCACGCCCAGTCTAAATAGCGCTTGCGCTTCTCTCTCTGGGCATGCGCAGAGACCAATGCTCGGCTCGTTTCCCCTGTTCGGTTCAGTCTGGACACGGCTTAAGGTGCTGAGATGGTTCCCTGATCATGATTTTAGATTGCCGCATACCTGAAGCACTGTTCCATATTATGTTGATATCTAAACTTCACGATGGAAGTCCTCGTGGAATGTTTCACTTCACAACGTAGCACGCTAACAACTGATTCTGCTGAAATTGGGTCAAATTGGAACCCGTTTATTCAAGAAGATTATTTTTAATGTTTTTTTGTTTTTTTTTCAATCTTGTAATTGTATCATAGCGATTCTCGTCATTTTCATACACGCTTCGAGTGATGTTTAATTGGACCTATTAAGGAATTAATTAAAAAGGCTCATTTTTGTGACATTTCGACTCCTCCTTGAATAATTATTAAGCGGTCTGACTTAAAGATGATATAATAATGTGTTTTTGTTATTTTAAATCTAGAGTAATTGCATCATACTGATTCTCTTCATTTTCACATCATTTCGGGCAATGTTTATTTCACTTGTGTTACATAAATTTCTTAGCTACCTACTAACTTTTACTAAATAATTTCTATTTTCAATTCTTCTGGAGCTATCGTATATTATTAGCTCTTTTGCCTTACTACTTCTGCTCAGTAGTACTTGTATGGGAGTAAAAATAAGCTCCTGTATGATGGGGTTTAAGGAACCATTTAATAATCATTATATTGCATCCAAAAGATTGATGTGTTACGGCCGATTATTATAATTAATATCTCAATTTATTATTACAATTAATTTCTCAACAAAATTTTTAATTTGTCATAGTCTCTCTATAGTCATAAAATAAATATAAACAATAAATAAATCAAAGAGGAGTTATCATTCCAAAAATTAAAACTTTATTTTTCAACTAAAAAATACCTGAATATTATTTTCAAAACCAAAAACGCATTTCTTTCTTTCAATTAGCTCAAATCATTTCATCATCATTTCATGAGACAAATAAATATATTATATATTATATATTGTTTTCTTTTTTTCATCATGTAACCACATTTTCAGTAAGATATTTTCTATAATATTTTCTTTCTCAAAGGGGGGGATATTGCCTCTGAAGATCTCTGAGAAAGGTATGTCTGTGACCGATGATTACAAAAAATGGTCATGAGTAGAAATCTCTCTATCAAATTAACTGATACCTGTTAAAGTAAAGCTAGAAATTATATTATTAGGATTAGAGGGGCGTTTTTACTAGTAACAACGTGCCCCACTAGTTTTGTAACAATGTGCCCCTCAGTCCACCATTAAATAAAATATTTATTTATATAAACAAAAATTAAGTTAGTAGCAAAAGAATAATTGAATAATAAAGCTAAAGGTTATATTTATTAATAATAAAAATGCTGGGTGCGTACCGTTTAAATTAGAAGAGTGAGGCGNCTGAGATAGACCCTCGGTAGTGATATTAAAAGTATCAAGAGTTAATGGATGAGGTAGGCGTAGAGTAATAAAAACTTCTAGTCTCGCTGAGACGTCATCCGCGTCCAGTAGTATAAGTTCAAGTTTCTCGACCTCATCCGGGTCGACCTCAGATAGTTCATAAAGTTTATCTTTGTACTTTTCAAAACTGGTAACAATTGTTTTTAATTGAGATAAAAGTGACATACCTTTCACTAAAGTTTTATTTTCTAGTTTCAAAAAGTCTTCAGCTTCCTTCGTTATTCGGAGAATATGAGTTTTGACAGGACCCATTGCCTTTCTAATAATTTTAATAATCGTAGACATTCTTCAAGTCTGCTACCACACTTTTTTCCGTGGATTTTACAAAAGATCTGCTACCACTTGTTATTATGAGTCTTGAAAGTTAAAGTTCCGTAATAGTATTTTAAGTTAATATTAAATTTAAGAAAACACTATTTTCTTCAAGTGTCAATTCAAGACTGTCTTTTTATATTTAAATTAACATAAATAAAAATAAATAAAGAAAATACGCGATCTCTATGGAGATCACGACATATAGAGAGAGAGAGAGAGAGAGAGAAAAAGAGAGAGAGAGAGAGAGACTTATAAAAGTGCGAGAGAATGTATTGTGATGTGGAAAAATATGATTGTAAAAATTTGTTGAATTTAAATGTTTAAGGTAACCTAAACCAAAAAACCTAAATTAAAAAAGTGGTTTTTGAAAATAATAAATTAAGAAACAAGAAATGTGATCTTCTGTACAGCCACGAGAAGCCTTAAACTGCTGGTCCGATTTCGATAAAATTCGGGTTGCATGTTCATAAAAATCATACATCAAGGTGAATTTAAGAAATCAATCATGTCAGTCCCTTAAAATAAAAACGGTGACAAAAATTAATTCTCAAACACCGTTCCAACGATTTTGATTAAAGCATTTTAAAATGAATTACATTTAAATATATCTCTAACAATATTAGTTGTTCTCTGGGAAAAATCTAGTTCCTGATAAAACAGTTAATTAATAAAAAGTTAAGTAGCAAAAGGGTGAGAAGTTAATAGTATTGATTGAGATTTTATGGTATTTACTCATAGTGAAGGTAGATAAGTAAAGAAAAAACACTTTTACTTGGTCAATAACTTTATATTGTCAAACCATAAAGACATATTTAACTTACATACCGGTTTCGACTTATTCAGTCATCATCAGTGTAATGATAATTTACAATGTTACAACTGGGATATAAAGGTTAAAGGAAGAGGGGTTTGGGGTACATGGTGTGGGAGGGGAGGTCGGTATAGTTGGGTATCGGCAAAAGAGGAATTATCTCCGCGTCTAGGATCAGAGGAGTTTGGGATTATTGCGGTGGAATTTCACCCTCATTGTACCTGGGTTACTTTCTAACAAATTTTACATGTTTGACTATAAATCCAACTAAATAATATAACAAAATAATAAATTCAAATAAATATGATAACATTGGTGAATTGAAATGGTAGGAGGTTTCTGAATTAAGGACATAATGTTGTTATATATGTGTGTTTGTTATTGGTTTGACTAGGGGTGATGTATTGAGGTTAATTTTATCATTGAAGCATTCTATATTATTATTTTGGAGGGCTCTGTTAATTTCTAATTG
>KZ651337.1:263527-290317 GCA_001010745.2 Gerris buenoi
ATATACAGGGTGTTCCGCATAAGTACCTACAGAGAAAAACCTATGAATCTATATCAAATTTCTGATAAAAAATGTCAAGTAACCTTAGGTCCTATCGACCTTCGTTTTCGAGATATTTCGATATATATATAGTTCCGATATATTTGTGAATTTTGCAATAAAATGCTATGTAACTCAAAAACTATAATAGATAAAAAGATGCGGTCTTCACCGTTGGGAAAGAGCATTAAAATCCCTTTAAAATATCCAAAACATTCACTCGTGTAGATCCATTCGAAGTGAAAATACAACCATTAAAAACTAATAAAATATTTTATTAAAAATGACACCAAAAATATGACCCTCTATAACTTTGTTGTTCGCTTGGTCAACATATATTTCTGAATAGCTTAAAAACTACGCCAACTCATGAGCTTTCCAACGACGTAACATATTCTGTATTCTACTAAAGAGTATGAAACAGAAAAGCTAAAATATTGCGAATAATTCACTAAAAAGTTGAATATTTTTTGTTAAATAATAAATTAATTCATTCATATAATTTTAAATATCGTTATTACTTAACAAAAAAAATTATTGCACTGATTGCAACTATTTTTAGAAAATTTTTGAATGATATAGACTAGTATGAAAATGAGGCTATAACTCTTATTTATCAGAAACAGTGGTTTTTATGCTAGAGACATAAGGAACTTAAGGCTTCATAAAAATTTCCTTAGACTTTTGATAGGCCTAAGTGGATCTATAATCTGGCAACCACGCTCACCTGATTTTTTAACCCCATGGATTTTTTTCTTGTGGGGCACACTCAAATTTAAAGTGCAGAAGTGTGACGACGTAGCATAATTAGGTACTTCACTGAAAAGAAAAAATAAAGCGAATGGGGATAGAAACAAGCGAAACAATGTAAGATATAATGAAAAATATTATAACTTATCTTAATTACCGTTAAAAAACTACTATTTCTGTAATAACGATATTTAAAATTATATCAATGAATTAATTTATTATTTAACAAAAAATATTCAACTTTTTAGTGAATTATTCGCAATATTTTAGCTTTTCTGTTTCATACTCTTCAGTAGAGTACAGAATATGTTACGTCGTTGGAATGCTCATGAGTTGGCGTAGTTTTTAAGCTATTCAGAAATATATGTTGACTAAGCGAACAACAAAGTTATAGAGGGTCATATTTTTGGTGTCATTTTTAATAAAATATTTTATTCGTTTTTAATGGTTGTATTTTCACTTCGAATGGAGCTACACGAGTGAATGTTTAAGATATTTTAAAGGGAATTTAATGCTCTTTCCAACGGTGAAGACCGCATCTTTTTATCTATTATAGTTTTTGAGTTACATAGCATTTTATTGCAACATTCACAAATATATCGGAACTATATATATATCGATATATCTCGAAAACGAAGGTCGATAGGACCTAAGGTTACTTTACATTTTTTATCAGAAATTTGATATAGATTCATAGGTTTTTCTCTGTAGGTACTTATGCGGAACACTCTGTATATAAAATAATGAATTATTAATACACTAAGTAAAATATGTATACCCAATGAAAACAACTAATCATCCCGTAATAGGTTTTAGCAACAAACAAAACTCTGCATACTTAAAATGTTCATAAAAATATGCTGTGTAGGTTTTAAAATGTAGAAGGTCCTGTTTTATCTATACTCCAGGTTCATACTTTTTTCAACAGTTTTTACAACAGTTTCTCATACTTTTTTCAATTTCTTGATTTAAAAGTTGTGTAAGTAAAGCTGGATCTAGATAAATACTTTCCTCACTCTTAATACCTCCTGCAGTCCTCACCGCGCATCAACAAATCTCACAAGTCTGTCTACTCTTACTACTCTACTAAGTGCATTCGTCTACCTGATTAATATTATTGTATATTCAATTCATTTGTTTGATTTTTTTATTTAGTTCACTACTTTGAAATAAATAAATTATGTTATTTATTAAGAAAATCAATTATTCTCTTGATTAAACAGTACTTGTACCAGTCAAATACCTTAAAACGAAAAAAAAAAAAATCTAATCCCGAAATCCCGGGATTGCTGCTTTACAATCCCGGGATTGCCGTAGGGGTAAAACGGCTCGGGATCCCGGGATCCCGGTATTCGGGATCCCGGGATTGGATTCCCTAGTGATGTATTGAGGTTAATTTTATCATTGAAGCATTCTATATTATTATTTTGGAGGGCTCTGTTAATTTCTAATTGTTCTAGTAAATCTAATTGTTTTCCTTTGCTGCATGTGTGTATGAGTTTTACGCTATTATTTGTAAATGTGTGATTATTATTTATAAGGTGTTCCTCGAAGCTAGATTTATTATCTTTAGTGTTCTAAGAGTGCATATGTTCTTTTATTCTAGTCTTTAGCTGCCTTCCTGTTTGGCCTAAGTATACCTCTTGGCATGTATCACATGTGAGTTTATATACTCCGCTTTTTTCTAGTATGTCTGATTTGTCTTTTGGTGTACCTATAATCTTCTTAAGGTTAGTGTATGCTTTATAACTCGTTTTTATGTTGTGTTTATTTAGCTGATTTCCAATAGTTTCCGAGATTGTTCCTAAATATGGCAGGCTTATCCATTTCTTATTATTATTAATTTGTGGTTCTAGTTGGATGCTTAGATTGATAGCTTTTCTTTCCAATTTTTTATTCATTATGTTATGTATTATGTTTGTGTTATATCCATTATTTTTGGCTATTGCCTTAATTGTTTTAATTTCGTTTTCGAAGTCTCTATTGTTCATGGGAGTGTTAATAGCTCTATGGATCATACTGTGGAAGGTCGCCATCTTATGTTTGTAGTGAGTGTTAGATGTATTGTGTATTATTGTGTCTGTAAATGTTTGTTTCCGGTAAATTTTAAATGTGTGTTTATTATTTTGTTTATATATGGTAAGGTCTAAAAAATTTATTATTCCATTATCTTCTGTTTCTAGGGTGAATTTTATGTTATTATGTAAGTTATTGAGATAATGAAGAAAGTTGTTTAATTGTCTATCTGTGCCAGTCCACAGGCATAATACATCATCAACATATCTGTACCAGTATGTTATTTGTTGTAGTAAAGTGTTTTTTGATTTACATATGGTTGTCTATAATATGGTTGTCTCTATATGGTTCATGAAGAGATCTGCTAAGAGTGGACTCAAAGGTGATCCCATGGCTAGGCCTTTATCAGTAGTGTAATATTTTTTGTCAAAAGGGTGAGAGGTTGGTTTCGATTACCCGCCAGGGAAAAGTTATATTCATTGTAAATTTGGATAAAATTTCAAATAATTTATAAGTATACCCAACAACTACAACTATAAATGAATAGGATAGGATTTGGAGCGTGAGTGGAGGTCATTATTAAAAGTATAGAGATCAAGTGCGTAAACAATAGACAGAAAGACAGAAACGCAGAAAATGATTAGGGTCCTCAGTTTTTGCCTACATTCCCTAAATATCTATCTGATATACGAGTAAATCGTACAGGTTTAGTACGATTTACATCGGATAATCTCTCTCATATACATAGCTTTCGTCTACGTACTCATATACATAGCTTTATTTATAAATAAAAGTAGAAGGATAAGTCTCTCCACGTAAAATATTTATTTAAAAAGCACAGCAGCTTTTGGCCTCTATGAGGCCATCTTCAGTGTCAAGTGAGATGGAAAAAAAAAATCAACTAAAAGAGCTGACAAGAGTCTTGTGTTAGTGTCTGGCTTTGCATGACTCACCCCGCTGTATGAGTTCTTTTAGTTGATTTTCGATTCCTCCTCTTTTGACACTGAAGATGACCTTATAGAGGTCGAAAGCTGCTTTGATTTTTAAATAAATATTTTACGCGGTGAGACTTTTCCTTCTACTTTTATTTATAAATGAATACACTAGACGAAAGCTATGTATATGAGAGAGATTATCCGATATAAATCGTACTAAACCTTTACGATTTACTCGTATATCAGATAGATATTTAAAGAATGTAGGCAAAAACTGAGGATTCTAATAATTTTCTGCGTTTTTCTTTCTGAAAGTACCCAAATACAACATTAAAGTTGTCATGTGGGGAATAAACAAAATACAGGAAACATATAGGAAAGCCCAAAAAAATCCATCGACCGGTTTGAGTTAGAGACTTTGGAATCGGTTTATAGTGTTTGGACAATTAAAACGCATTTTACCTCTTTTTTCTTCACGTTATAGCAGATTGGGAAACTGTAATAAATTATTTTCAAGTAATACATAATTTATGTCAATCACATCATGTCGGTCAAAACCGGTGTTAAAAAAAACGTTGTATGTAGTTGTATAGTAGCGACATTATTTTCCCTCCCAGTCCCTACGTCGCGTCAGTTCAGTTGTTCGTTTACGCCAGTCGGTCTTTCACATTGTTTTGGTCAAATAAGGAATCAATATTAAATTAGTTTAGGTGGTACAGCCTTAAAATTAGCAGTTTATAGATATTGCAAAGTAGCAAGTGAAAAAACTTTTAATGTCATCACAATTCTGTCATGATACACTACTAGTGTACATGAGGACTTGTAAAATCTCATGTATATTCCATCGTGATTATGATGTAAGATAATCAGCTGAACTAAATATAAAACAAAGCTAAAAACTTAGAATTTTCGGTTGTCTTCAGCTGTACATCTCAGTTGGATGGTCAAGATTAATGGTATCTTTTTTTCCACACTAAAACTTTATATCTTTCTTCTCCTAAGCTAGAGAAAGGAAAAAGTGGTTGTGTAAGAGCAGTCTTCACTATTTCCTGTGTTTTTATCTTAGGGTGCTGAGTTAGGTAACAGTAGCAAGCATTAGTTACTTCTACCACACATTGGTAAAGCAAGGAGTGGACAGACAAGAGCATTAAGTTGCTTTCTAGGAGGAGTTGAAGCATTGTTCACAGTCAAAGCAACCGTCGTGGAAGAACCACTATATCACTTGTTTAGGTGTAAAACTTGCCTTTTTTATAACCTCACACTCCGTATAAAGTACCTGTCTCGGACATTATAAAGACGGTAAATTAGGAATAATTAATATAAAAATTCCATTTTTGAAAACTAGTCTTATGTACAATTTTTTTTTTTCCTGTATTTTTTACCTTAGTCGTTTCTATGTGCAAAATTTGGAGTAGATTGAATAACGGGAAGTGGTTCAAAATTAGGGTAATAGGTGTGCGATGAAACTTAAAAAGCAAAGAAATATGACGCCATTTTGTTTTTTTTATTATTTTTATTTTGGTTTCTGTATTCCTCACCTTAGTCGTTTCTATGTGCAAAATTTGGAGAAGATTGAATGGCGGGAAGTGGTTCAAAATTGGGGTAATAGGTGTGCGATGAAACTTAAAAAGCAAAGAAATATGACGCCATTTTGTTTTTTTATTATTATTATTTTGGTTTCTGTATTCTTCACCTTAGTTGTTTCTATGTGCAAAATTTGGAGAAGATTGAATGACGGGAAGTGGTTCAAAATTGGGGTAATAGGTGTGCGATGAAACTTAAAAAGCAAAGAAATATGACGCCATTTTGTTTTTTTATTATTATTATTTTGGTTTCTGTATTCTTCACCTTAGTTGTTTCTATGTGCAAAATTTGGAGAAGATTGAATGACGGGAAGTGGTTCAAAATTGGGGTAATAGGTGTGCGATGAAACTTAAAAAGCAAAGAAATATGACGCCATTTTGTTTTTTTATTATTATTATTTTGGTTTCTGTATTCTTCACCTTAGTTGTTTCTATGTGCAAAATTTGGAGAAGATTGAATGACGGGAAGTGGTTCAAAATTGGGGTAATAGGTGTGCGATGAAACTTAAAAAGCAAAGAAATATGACGCCATTTTGTTTTTTTATTATTATTATTTTGGTTTCTGTATTCTTCACCTTAGTTGTTTCTATGTGCAAAATTTGGAGAAGATTGAATGACGGGAAGTGGTTCAAAATTGGGGTAATAGGTGTGCGATGAAACTTAAAAAGCAAAGAAATTTGACGCCATCTTGTTTTTTTATTATTATTATTTTGGTTTCTGTATTCTTCACCTTAGTTGTTTCTATGTGCAAAATTTGGAGAAGATTGAATAACGGGAAGTGGTTCAAAATTGGGGTAATAGGTGTGCGATGAAACTTAAAAAGCAAAGAAATATGACGCCATCTTTTATCAACATAACATAACAACACTCTTTTTTTTTTTCATTTAAGCTGGAGAAGGTTGGCCACACTTTAGTAACTATTCAAAGCCCGCTCACAAACGTGCCATTGGTTATTGTTTACTTTCACTCTGACGTCATTTTTTTCAACTCGCCTGGCATGATATAATAAACATTATTTTTAGCATATTTCAAGATAAAACACAACAAAAATATTACAATAAACTAAACTAACTATCAATAATTATAATTTAATAAAAAAAATAGATTAAAAAACCGAAGGCTAATAATTTTAGAGTTATGACGTCACAAATTACAAAAATGAATTTTTAGAACGTAGATAAGGTACACAACCAAAGTTGGCTTTAATGTTATCAGTGACCCTCCTTCTATATATAGTATTATTCTATGCTTTTTGCCTTCAATACTAAAACTAAATTGTTAGGCTAACTTGAAACAATGCAGTTATTGCAAGGAAATACCTAAAAACCGTAAAGTGTGTGGTACAAACTTATCATTATTTCGTCATCCTCTAAGGTCCCATGTTCCTCAAGAGAGGAACTTTTTGCCTTAAAGACTAAAGATAATTTGTTAGGATAACTTTCCCACAATTTGGTTGACAATGAATTTCCATTCTATTATTTTTTTAATAATTAACAATAGGGTATACTTGTAATATGGCTATAATCATAATTATTGATAATAATTTGTTTCATTTGTAAACCACCTCACAAAATGCAGATTTGCATATTTTTCGATTCCTCCTCTTTTGACACTGAAGATGACCTTATAGAGGTCGAAAGCTGCTTTGATTTTTCAATAAATATTTTACGCGGTGAGACTTTTCCTTCTACTTTTATTTATAAATGAATACACTAGACGAAAGCTATGTATATGAGAGAGATTATCCGATATAAATCGTACTAAACCTTTACGATTTACTCGTATATCAGATAGATATTTAAAGAATGTAGGCAAAAACTGAGGATTCTAATAATTTTCTGCGTTTTTCTTTCTGAAAGTACCCAAATACAACATTAAAGTTGTCATGTGGGGAATAAACAAAATACAGGAAACATATAGGAAAGCCCAAAAAAATCCATCGACCGGTTTGAGTTAGAGACTTTGGAATCGGTTTATAGTGTTTGGACAATTAAAACGCATTTTACCTCTTTTTTCTTCACGTTATAGCAGATTGGGAAACTGTAATAAATTATTTTCAAGTAATACATAATTTATGTCAATCACATCATGTCGGTCAAAACCGGTGTTAAAAAAAACGTTGTATGTAGTTGTATAGTAGCGACATTATTTCCCCTCCCAGTCCCTACGTCGCGTCAGTTCAGTTGTTCGTTTACGCCAGTCGGTCTTTCACATTGTTTTGGTCAAATAAGGAATCAATATTAAATTAGTTTAGGTGGTACAGCCTTAAAATTAGCAGTTTATAGATATTGCAAAGTAGCAAGTGAAAAAACTTTTAATGTCATCACAATTCTGTCATGATACACTACTAGTGTACATGAGGACTTGTAAAATCTCATGTATATTCCATCGTGATTATGATGTAAGATAATCAGCTGAACTAAATATAAAACAAAGCTAAAAACTTAGAATNAAGGTTTAGGTAGTGTGGACATTGAGGCACAGGATATGCGGGGCAGGCAGCGCAGTTATTTTAACTTATATATTAAGAATAAGGTTGTTTTGAGACCAGAGGAAAAATAAGGTGATTGTTTAATTGACCATTACTTTAAATTGTTTAATTGTAGAAAAACAAGGTTCAGGTCTTGTTTAGACTGTGTTTCGGTGGTTGGAAAAAATGTGCACCTCCTACGTCTCAATGTCCGCCCAATTTAAACCTTGATTTTCTACAATTGAATAATTTAAAATGAACAAATAGCCTTATTTTACCATGATCTCAAAACAACCTTATTATTGTTTTGTATAGTTTAGAACGCAGTTCTTCTACTAAATTTTGTAATCGACAAAAAAAAAATATTTCAATTATATTTCTATAATTATAGAAAAGCATATGAAAAGTGAAACAGAAAGATATAGTAACAATCTTTTCATGCGAGGATTTTTTAAAAAAAGTTTCGCCTATTGACAAATTTCTTTTTATTTGGCCTTAAAGAATTTTTTGTTTTTTGCATTCAGTTTTGAGATAGTCATATAGTTTTGAGGGTTTGCTCTACCTCGGTGCTTCATTGAGCAAAAAAATATGAGGGTAGATTTCCTTGTTCATATATTTTCCATTTTCCTGGACTCATTCATCTCTACCTTTTTTATATTAATGCACAAACATACTAACGCACAATATATATGTATATAAAGATCCTTAAAATAAAGATTGTTCATGATGAATATATGAAACAGAACAGGGAAAACATAAACTATACACGAATAAGATGTAAACAAAGTGGTAATTTTTCTCTTAATATTTTGGTGTTAATTTTTGAAGTTTTTTTTTTTTTTTATATATATATAAGATGAGGTAAAAAATGTGAAGAATACTTTTCCACTTAGTTTTTTTTAGGAGAATTTCCTCTAAGAGAGAAAAATTCTGGTAATGATTCAAACAATACTCTAATGCTTCAAACATAACAATTAAGTGATAAAAATGAACCCTAAAGTCTATTTTGTTTCATGTATTTACATTTTTACTTCTTTGGTACAAATCAGTCTGAAAGAAATTAACTAATTTTAATATGTTCTTACATTATACTTTATCTATTTTTTTTTCATTGAAAGAGAACATACTAAAAGTACACTATCTCCTGATAGTGTGCAAAAAATGTCTGACTAACATCAAGCTAGAATTTTATTTACAATGTAATCTTTTAGTGCCTTTTGAGAATATGTGATCAGCAAAGTTTGCCCCTGGGGCATAAACTAACAATAGGCATTTGAATAAGGAGAGCAGCCATGTCCCACCCTTCATGGTGGTGGTGGACAATATGTCCACCATAAAATTAGTTTGTCGCTTGAGAGTTTAGTTTTTTCAAATTTTGCTCTCTTAATCAAAGTGGTCATCTATCAACTGAAAAAAAATAATATCATTTTGATTTTCGGTCTGCTAACTAATTTTGTACTCAGGTTCATGAAAATCACATTGTCCACCATAACTGGCAGGACATGGCCGCTCTTCACCGGGTTTTTTTTTTTTTTTTTTTTTTTCAATTGTCTATTGCTCACCTATGTCCCGCGGACGAACTTAGCCGACCACATATCTTAAACTGCTCCAAAAGATTAACTTGCAGACACAATTCTAGCTTGATGTTGGTAAGACTCTTTTTTGATTATTGAAAGAAAAAATATTTTATTCGAGCTTACTGAAGGTAATGGAAGCATTTTAAACGTTTTTTGTGGGTGTTGTAAATTTTTTATGAATCCTAATTCAAAAGTTCCTTGATGGAAATTAGTTTTAATCATCAGTGGGCATGTTTGGTCTCGTGACGGTCAGTCGTTCAACCTTTTGCATAACCAGCATAACTTAAAATTCATATCCGATTTCATAATTAGTACATTAATGGTCTTATATTACTTCCAACCTTGTACGCACATTGCTCTCACTTCTGCATAGCCAAAAATTAAACCTATATCTTTAAGTACTGATACACTTACGATAAAATTTGGTTGGTCAAGCCTACAGAGGGTCAGATAATAATTGTTCGATTACCGTCTCCGGTAAGGGGCCCTACGCTGGGTGTTGTCACATCATCGCTACATAAATGGGTAACGTGGCGTCCATCCGGTAAAAGACGCCAATACTAAAACCACCCATTCACGATCCGATTTGGTCGTACAACAAGACTCTGACGAGCTAATGTAGTACAACAGTTGGACTGTAAGTGGGGTGGTTGGCAACATGTTGTACAACAAGGTCGAGTTGGATTCCCCGTGCTTCCAACACGGACCCAACAAGCCACGCCCCCAACCCGCGTCCGACAAGTAGGGCCGTGAATGGGTCTGTAGTACGTCCCGCGCTCCCAACAAAACTAGAACCCTTCCCCCGGAGCATTTTTTATTGGTTTAATGTTTGTTTGTTTTTTTTCGCTAATAATATTTTTTTATAATAATGAAAAAGGCAAATAACCACTTTCTGTTTTTTTACTTTCTCATATGAAGAGAAAGAATTGTGATGGCGCGAAAATTCGATTTTGGGGTTTTTGATGGATTTACACGTTTTGGGATAAACAATGACTGTCTGTCGTCTGTTGTGCAGACCCCTGGAGCCTAAACTACTGGGCCGATTTTGACGAAATTTGCCATATACGTGTTCAGAAAAATCATACCCCGAGCAAAATAGAAAAATCAATTTTTCCTCCAAATTTGGAGGAGCTAGCCCTCAAAAACTCTGAAAAAAAACGTGCATTTTTTAAATGCAATTTCGACGATTTAGATTATAAAAATTCTAAAATTTAGTCCATTTAAATATGAATCTAACGATATAAGCCTTTTCCCGGGAAAAACCTAGTTCCTGAGAAATTGGCTTTAAACGCGGAGGGAGAGAGGCGGGGTTCAATTCCCGTCTTAGGTTATTATTTTGATAAAATGTTCAATAATAATTAAATGTACCAACGAAAACGAAAACTAATAAATGGATACACTGGGCCATGAAATTATGAACTCGTATAATATGAGAAAGCTTGTCTGAGTTGTCTCTGACCGATTTTTGACGTTGTGTACAATTTATTTCTAAAAATAAATACACAAAAATATTTATATTAAACTATAGTTGTTAGATAGTACTTATTAAGGAAAAAGGAAAAATATACAAACGACTAAGTGTAATGATTCGTAATGTAATGGAAGTCGAAATGTAATGAACAAACGTGAACTTATGAAGTTAAAGAAATTGCTCAAATATAGTGGTTAAGTGTTAAGTAAGTCTAAATTAAATTATAATAATGGTTAAATCGGTAGGTATATATTAAATGAAGAATTTAATTATGAAGTTATAAGAACGTCCTAGTATAATTTTAGAAGTAAGACTGAGGTTGGAAATGAGGTTGGATGTTGGAAGTCTCGTAGGACCGTGTGTGGGGTAGATCCGACCGCTGCGTCCAACGGTGACGTACGACCAAATCGGATCGTGAATGGGTGGTTTAAGGTTTATGCTGATGCTGCTGATGGAGCGAAACGTCAACCCAATTTATCTAATACATACATAGTTGTGGAAGCCCATTGGCAGGACCAAGTCCATCACGGGTTGTTGAGCCAATTATTATATTTATATGTGTGTATGCACACATCCATACAAAGAACAAGCCAATTAACTAAGTTTTTTAAGAGAAACAAAAGGAACGTAACCTTTAATCAGTTCAAGTATGCATTTTTTGTTTGAGCTAAACTTTATTCCTCTGTTTTTATTATTTTTTCAAAGTTTTTTTTGTTTTATTTAGTTATTATTCTTTGATGATTCTTCGCTTGAAAAAGTATAGTATGACCTCAAGAACCACAAAGATCAAAGATTGAACAATGAAACAGTGAAGATAATAACTTGAGTGAATAAAAAACAAGAAAATATTCCAGGGACATGGTTGCGGGAACAAACGAAAATACATGAAAAATTTACCAAATGATTTTGTTGTTCCTAAAAGAGAGTACTTTGTAGTTCCTAAAAGAGAATACTTTGAAGTACCTACATGAACAAACAAAAGATCGACTAAACTCAAAATTTTGTCATCTTTTACATAGAAATTCATTTGTGTAGTAATTATAACAGGGTTGGACTTCTTCTTTCTTTTAATTGGAATAAAGTAAAATAGTACAAAAATTAAATTACCTTGTAGTTACAGATGTAAATACTTTTTTCTTCATAATAAAACAAGGAATATAAATCACATCATAAGAAATATTAATTGTTTAGAAGAAGTTAATGGATTTGAGGAAATAATTAAGACCGCTGAATTATTTTATTTTTCATTTTATCAAAGGTAACAATTAACAGCACAATTGGTAAGGATAACAGAAACAATTAGGCACTGGTTAAAGAAATTGTAAGGGTTGGGTAGGACAATTATTAGTATGAACAAAAAAAAAAAACGCCTCATATAGAAAAGCAAGGCAAAGAAGAGTAAAAAAAATTACAAATGCCCACGACAAGTTCGTTGGACAACGATATCGGCCCAAGCATTCACGCGCAACGCTCGCGTAAACGTATGCGTCAAATTAAAAAAATTGGAATTTTTGGACGGGAAAAAATTCTAATTCATCAATTTAATGAGGCAAACAACTTTTTTAAATACATTTGTTTAGTAAAACGAACACCGACAATGCTATGAAGTGATAAATTTATTAAAGCTGACGAAAACGATTAAAACAAAGAAAACAACGTTTTTACCGATATCTTACGTTCTAACGTAACGATTTTAATGAAACTTTGTATACATTACCTATAGCACAATTGAAACAAGCACGTAAAATTTCAACCTGATACAAACAGAATTTTTTGTGTATTAATGATTTATATTTTTTATTTTAATATTTAATTGGAGTAATTTTGCCGACGGGGTATGAGAGGACAGTTCTTTTTCGTTCTACAACCATCTGCTTTAACTATAAATTTATGATTAACTTTTTTCTACAAGTTAGTTTCTTTTAATTTTGTCTCTTTTCTAACTCCACTATGTATAAGTAGTTATTGCTGTGATTTTATCATTTATATTTAATGAAAAGCGTAAAGAATTTCGTTCCTACCGGGTGTCCCACGACACCAAACGTATTTTTTGTTTAGTCCCTCGGATCGTTCGGGGATCGTTTAGGACAGGTTTAATACGCATGTGCCAACATTGTAGTGTAACAAAATCATGTCTGGTCGGAACGGATTTAGGGCTATAATTCACACCGTATTAAAAACATTTAAGGAAACCTAGCAGTTAGGGAACCTTCCTGTTGACATGTGTGACAATTGACATAACTGCGCATGTCATACAAACCACAAACCAGTACATGGTATTGTCAGAGGATCATTGGAATCGTACAGTGAACGGTTCGCAAACGATCCCTGTCCAAGTTGGAACAGTTTCGTGGACGGTACGAAACACTGTCACAAGTTGGCTTGGAGCGGGTTTTATCCATTGCACACGCCTATGACATCCCGCGGACGGTACACTGCTTGGTTGGATCAAACCTAATTGTAAGGAAGGTTTTCCAGGTGCAGGTTATAAAACCTAACTCTTGCTCTCTCTCCCAATGTAAACAAACCTTTTAAGATCCGAGTATGTCGATCTATATCAGTTTTTAAAACTGATAATAATTGATGATTGATTTATGAAACTGATTAACTGATCCGGAAATAGAACCTATATCTATGGTCACTCATCCAAGATGATCACACTCGATGCTCCTTTAACCTATTCGAGCTACCAATCCTCCAAATACAGGATTGTGATGAATAACAACAGTTAAACTGCAGGGTAGTGCAGCTATCATGAACATAAAATTACTCCTACAATTGAAGAGAGAGACAAGAAAAAGAAGATGGAGGTGTGATAAAATAAACTAGGCGATAGGCATTTTGAATCTTCTTTGTCAAATGCTAACATTTTATATCCGCAACCAAAACAATTCTCGAGGAACGTTTTTTTCAAGAAGAGAGTGTTGTTCACAAAGTTGTGGCTTTTTCACCTTTCTTACCCGATAGATACGTTATTTGTCGCCGTTTCCATCTTTGCAAACAGAGTTTAGAGAAGGCCTGTTTTCGGTTGCATGGTGTTTTATTTTGGGGAAAAAAATGTTAAAATATTTAGGGTTCAGTAAAAAATTTATAAATATACCTTATTCTGCCCTTTGAAGTGGCGTAACTTTTTCCCAGTTGCCCTTGGAGAAAAAAGATATTAGCCTTTTTTGTAGCACGGGAGTATAGCTTTAAGCCAATATAAGTCACAAGGGGGTTGTACTTAAAGTACGTCCGCTATGAGGAATTTCAATTTGTATTATTTGTTAAAAACGTTATTTATTCCCTGTTTTTAGCATTTTCAATTTCCCTAAATGGTTTTTCATAGTAAAACTTTTCTTTTTTAATCGGCTTACAAATGCCTTGACAATACCTTACAAGTACCTGGACTTTACATGTATAGGAAAATGAAATAAAATGACTTAGAACACATTATGACTTATGGCACTAAAACCAGCTCCTACTCAATCAACTGGAATACATAAGCACTTGGATTATACAAGTAACAGACCTATGCAAGTACCTGCATTTTTCAAGTACCTGCCATATACAAGTACCTGCCATACACGAGTACCTGACCTACTTAAATACCTGGACTACGCAAGTACCAGCTCCTATAAAATTACCTGGGATATACAAGTACCTGACTTATACAAGTTCCTGACCTATAAAAGTACCAGGTCTATATAAATACCTGACCTATAAAAGTACCAGGTCTATACAAATACCTGACCTATAAAGTACCAACTCCTATACAAGATCCCGGTCTATACAAATACCTGGATTATAAGTACCAACTCTTATTCAAGTACCAGGGTTGTGTGAGTACCAGGACTATGTTAGTACCTGGATTATACAAAGCACCTGCCAAGGCTGGCTGAGTTCCGCTGGCCGGCGCTTGCGCCGGCCACGGGACCAGCTAGTATAAACTATTACATAAAACCGTTAAATTGTGATCATCGGACAGTTAAAAGTTTATAAGTAAATAGACAGATAGAAAAAAATAGTTATGTAAACGTTAAAATTAAATTAAGCTCTAGTAAAAAAAGGGAGTAAAAAAATAAAAAAGAATGAAGCAAAAATATGAAAATTAAAGTAAAAAAAGGAGATGGCAAAGAAGCGAAAATTTATGAAGTTGTCAGCTGAGGCTGACAGTTTTTCAAGCGTTGCACTAATTATCTGAGGCCATCCAATTTCAGTCTCTAGAGAGATATCCCCGTAGATTTTAATTTCAACCTCGTTAGCATATTTATCTCTAGACAATAATTATTTATCATTCATGAGAAGATATATATTTACGCTTTTTTTTTATTCCTTGCTATATTTTTTTTTTTTTAAAAGGTGAAATGATGAGTAAGCTTCTTTTTTTATACTTTTTCTATCTCTTTTTTACCCTGTAACTCGATGTAGTGATTTAATTAAAAGTAACCAAGCTTAGGTGTTTGTAAAAAAGGTTTGAGTGAGGGAAATTTAGGTATGTTTAATTTTTAATGTTTAAACTCGGAGTAAACATGGTTAATGGAATTGAATGGGAGATTTTCTTTGCACTCTCAATGACGGATTTAAATAAATATCCAATGACATTCTTCCAATGAATATGTGAAAATTTAAAATCAGACTCTCTCAAAAACATTTGTAGTATTTGATTTTCTTTTTACAAAATAAATAAAGAAACAAAATGCATTTTTAATATAGATGCTTGAAAGAATCAAATGTACTTTGGTGATTAATATACATTAAAGACCTCTAAAAATAATGGCTATTATAGTACGTGTAACTAAGGAAATTATTTTTTAGGTATGAGATTTCAAAAGTTACTTCCTCTAAATGTGTTTAATTATTTCTTAAAATGTATCATTTGTATTGGCGCTTTATATAAATATGTATAAGTATTAATTTAAATCAAATTATAATTATTATTAACTACGGGAAACATACAGAGAAAAATAGACTCCAGCGTTGGGATTTGAACCACGGGCCTCTAAATACCTCTTCCGTAGTATGAATACTACCAAAAACATAAAAATGAATTTATAATTGATTGTACTAGGTACAGGTACTAATTGGGTACTTCATAATTATAAGCGTTATTTCTCGGTATTGTTTTATGTCATTAATGTTGACTTCTCAGACTTGTGGAAAGCTTAAATTCGGGACAAGTAATCTATAACGGCAGAGGAAATTATTCTCCAGTGTAGCTTAGTTGGTAGAGCCCTAGACTGGAAATTTAGAGGCCCGTGGTTCAAATCCCGGCGCTGGAGTTTATTTTTGCTCGGTATATTTTCCGTAATTAATAATAATTATAATTTGATTTAAATTAAAATTTAATCTTTCCGTAGTATGAATACTACCAAAAACGTAAAAATGAATTTCTGATATGTATAAGGTTCAAGGAAAGAGTTTAAGGTTAAGGAAAGAGTTTAAGGCTTAATCTTTTGATCGGGCCACAACGTCAGGATTTATACTTTTCAAACCAAATAATATATTTTATAAAAATTACTACATTATGATGACTAATAATCAAATTTACTAATTAAATAAAATCGACTGAAAATGAAATTAATTGATTATGAAATTAATTGATATCCATCTACAAATTCCCAACAGTTCCATATTATCGATCTATCTTTTCGGTGTGTAATACATGATTCAAGCCTTTTTTGTTCCTTATATATCGTCAGGAAAAAAGTTAGTTTTTTAATCATACATTTTTAAAGTTTCCTGAAAAGGTCAAGACCTTCCAAGGACATGAAGGTTGAATGAACTACTTTTAATTTTTTTCCTTGATACAAATTTGCTTTCACAAAAAATTGAAAAGGGGACTTTTCATTCTCAAGTTGACTTACTTTAAATTTTATGAAAGTTGGAAAGAGTAAGAAAAATGCTTCACCTATTTATAGTTTTTTCAAGGTATATTATATCTGTATACAGAACACAGTTCTTTTATAAAGAACAAAGTAAGAACACTTTGCACTCAAAAAATTATAAAGGCGATGAGAAGACATAGAAGGTGAAATCTGCCCATGAAAAAACAACTAAAAAGCATAATAGAGCAAAAATAAAAGAGGAAATATAGGTTCTACTTAAATAATCATGTTGTTTACTCTGCTATCTCTACTCAACCGTGTTGTGCTAACCTAGCTCTTTATGAAAATGATGAAAAGTTGAATATTTTATAGCACTTAACCTTCAAAAACCACTTCAAGCAAAACATCATTTATTTTTATCCTATAAGAACTTGATGTTGCAGATCCCACGAGCAACATCTTTTCGAAAATTGTTGATTTCTTTTAATGGACGAAGGATTATTCTTTGGTATAACTATATTTTACGCATTTTTTTTTATTAGAAAACCCTAATTTTTAGTCAATAACTAGTTAAGGCGGGGATACACTTGAGCTTTTGCCACGAATGAGAATGTGTTTCTGTTTGACACGAGGGGAGGCGGCGCACGAACACGCGCCGCATGAGGTATAAGCTGCCACATTAGAGCCTCAAAAAAGTCGAGAAGGTAATGATCATTTAACAATAAATAAGAACTATAAGAAATTTTCCTAAATAATATAAATTAATAAGTCAAAAAGGAGAGGGGGGAGTCGGCTCATATTGTTCGGCCCGGCTCAAGTCATTATCACCGGTCCACAATGAGCAAAGCTCATTTTGATGTATTAACACCGCTCCGATTGGGTTGAGGCATACGCATAAATTCGGCTCGCGCTTTCCATATTTGAGTAAATCGACCATAAGTGTACAATATGGTCGATTTAATTCCTAATTTAAAAACGCAAGAATCTGCACGCTCGAATTTTTTGACATTTTCATGTTTACTTTGGCTCATAAACTCGAAAAGTTTACCAAAAAACGACACTAAAAAGCGTTATACACGCTTATACCAAAAAAACTACACCAAAAAGCATTATGCAATACGCAAGCGTTACCAAAAACCAACACTAAAAAAGAACAGCAAAAAGCGTTACATGAAAATGTCTCACTGTCTTGCAGACCCGTATGCAAGAAGGTTTTTATATTTGTATAGTTCTTGAGAACGTCTAAAATCGATTTTACCGCAACTTACACTATAAATATAGCTCGGGAATAAAATAAACGTATTTTTTTTTTTAAAAAAAAAGCTGTTGAAAGCCAATCTTAGCAATATTTCATAATTCCTCACGAGCAATAATAGACTATAAGTTCATACCCATGGATACAAGACATGGACACTAATGTATAGTGTGCTAATGTTATATTTACCAGAGTATAACGTTGTCAATTTTACTATTCTTTCGACATCTGACTTTAAATTTCCAGAAGGGACTTCACTAAAACATATTAAGAAATCTTGATAATGTCTAAATCAATTGGATTGCCCTGATTTAGGTTACAATTTAATTAAATTTCTAGCTATTGTGGTCCTAAGGACCTACCTAGCAAGGTATTATCCGAACTATTGGATCCTTATGATAGCCCACTTTAGATTTGAATGAAGGGCTTCTATATCGGGTCTGGAAGTAGTCAACCCAAGGGTTTCTAACTTAATTCTAAACCTATCTACCTTTCAATTACCTCCCTTTAGGGTCATAACTTTACTTCCTAAAATAATAACTACCTACAATCTTACAGTATTAAATTTAAGTGCCTAGGCCTGAAAAATGACTGTTGGAAGGCGACATAAAATTATTGTGGTTGATTGATATTTTATATTTTTAGATACACCTATCTAATATAATTATTCTGTAAAGTTTAGTCTTGGCAATGCTCCACTAAAATAGAAGTCCATTTGTGACAGAAACAAAGAAGGCACTTTTTATCGAAAAAAAATTAGTGAGTTCTATTAAAAAAATTAAAATATTATTAAAAAATTATAGCTACAGTCTGTCCTAAACAAGAGTTAGTGCGTAGTCAGCTCGAGAAATCGATTGACACTCAGATTGGCCAACTTCTGACGGAAAAAATAAAGCCACTACATTCACTTTCTTAAATTGATATGCAGCGGGCAAATCTTGAGCTCTCATTGGCTCCCCACCCCATTTGCTAGTTTTTCCCGCGCTGTCAACGCACTAACTCTTGTTTGGGTCAGACTCTAGTAGTATTGGTGACGACAAATACATTAATTTTAATTTTGAAGAAGTAAAGAGAACAGATAAAAACACACTTCACCGTTTAAAATCGGACAATATTATACTTCTCTTGCTTTAAGATAACCCCTAACATTTCAATCATTTATTTATTTAAGAATAAACTAAAGATTTGTTGAAAAATAAATTAAAGATTTATTCTTTCACCTTCTATGATTTGCTTATTTTATGGAGTTAAAATACATATTTAATATTACCTAAAACTACTTACTACATACTCAATCGCAACTTTTCTAATCTGTATGGTGCAGGGGATTTGACAGGGATCTCCATTCAGACCGGTCTTCCACCAGACAACGAGCCCGGTTCCCAGGTCCCGCCACGCTCTTGAAGTGAAGATAACCTCACAAGTCATCCTGTGAGTACCACGGGATCTCTTCACAAACCTTATTATGACCATAGCTTCATAGGATTGTTGAGGAAAAGCATTAAAATTTCATTCTGGTTATGAACACAAACCAACGCAGTTTGTTGCTGATAATTTTATCACCGTCTTTACTTGGAAGTTGTCTCTGAAAGAATAGGTTTCGGATGCGATCTCTTCGGGTCTTCCAATCTACCTTTCTAAGTAATGAAGACGACCTCATAAATCATCCTACATCTACCACGGGGTCTCTTCATAAACCTTATTTGGCCATAGCTTTATAGGATTGTTGAGAAAAAGCTTTCCAATTTCATTCTAGTATGAACCCAAAGCCAACGCAGTTTGTTGCTGATAATTTTTTTCATCGATTTTACTTGGAAGTTGTCTCAGAAATAATAGGTTTCGGATACGATCTCTTCGGTCTTCGGGTCTTCCCATCTACCTTTCTAAGTAACATCATTTCAGAAGTCTAAAGACATATCTGAACAATCTTAAATTTAAAACTGAACAATCTTTTATATGACCAAATGCACAACAAATGCCAAGGTCCCAAGAAGAAGGGTGATTGATCTTTACTAGCTTTAACAATGAAGAATTAAAGAAATGCGAAGTATTAATAAAAAATGTAGTACTATAAAAAAAATAAAATGTTCATAGTGTAAAGAAATGATTTGGCACTAAAATACATTAACTTTATTAATACAGATGAGTCATGATCACTTAGTTAAGTTAGTCAGTAAAACCAAAATTTTACAATTTTCTGCTGAAATGAGATTTTGTTGGATTTGTTTTTGATAAAGTAGGTAAGTACGAGTATAATAGGTGAAATAGTATTATGCTGCTTCACCTCGTACATTCTGGATTTAATCCTTAATCTGGAACCATGCTCAACCCTTCCGTACTAAGGTATATGTATTTCCAAAGCCTTGTTACTCTAGCTACCGACTTAATCCAAACAGCTATTTCAACAACCTTATGCTGTGTTAAATTTAATACATAAATTATTTATCGGCTCCTTCCTTAACCTCCTTAATTTCAAATTAAGCTAATAGTAGCAGTTAACCGACAATGACCAATTTAAATCTACTTAATTTAATAGCATTATAAGCATTAGCATTTTTGTCTCCATTGGTCAGACTAACAGCAGTGACATTTTCAAATTTACTTCTGTCTAGAAAAGATTTAATTTTTTGTTTAAAAAAAAATCTAAACACTAGAGATAGGCAATGTCACACTATCGTGACACCCCTGTCACCCTCAGCTAGTGCGTTTGTCAAGATAGTTGATAGTACTATTTGTGGCAGTCATATGAAAATAGATCTAGGAGGCACAGAACGATAAATCGATCTATTAAATAAACAATATCTTGTTGTTTATATATTCTGAAAATATTTAATTGTATTTTTAGCTTCTTCTATGTTATATTTTAATGATTTCTGATATTTTTTTGAGCTTTGTTAGATGTCACAGTCACCTCGTCTCCTAAAACTTGACTTGTGGATTGTACTCTTTCATGACAGTACTCTCGTGGTGACTTTCTTGATTATTTGTATTCACCTGTAGTTCACTCGAGAGAGCACTATAATAGTGTAAATGAGGATTTAGGTTATTGTCAGCTCATTCTAAGGTATAACCGATGGAGATATGCCAAAAGTCATATCGTAAAAATTGACAACTTCCATAATAGGCCTGCCATATATATAAAAAGAAGAGTGTCTGGTGGGTTTGTCTTTTCTTCAAATCTGCAGTTTTATCCTAGCATATCACTACCACGGGCGAAGCCTTGTATTTAAGCTAATTTATTAAAGCTAAAAATTGAAAAATATCATACCAGTGTAGACTCAGTAATACTCCAACACTACGTTGATATTCGGGTTCAGCTTCTGGAAAACATAAAAAAAAACATCAATATTAAACTGAAATTAAGTTACGGGGGGATTACTTGAACAATAATATAGATTTAATTATGATAAAATCAAGCTTAATCATTTATAAAGCGTTGTTGTTAGTTACTTCAATTTTTTTGCGCATTAATAATTTTGCTGACTAAAACTCAGTTCATGTTAATAATTTTTGTTCGCATAATATTTAATGTTATTTATACCCCCTCCCCCTCCCCTTATACACTTACTTACTACAACAAACAAAACTGGGTACTTTTTTGATCGAATAAAAACTAAAATTGTCTAAATGAACTTGGTAAGTAGTAGTATCTCTAACACTATTTTATCACCTCTTATCTTTATCACCACTAAACTATATATATACTGTTCAACACTCTAAAATATTTATATATATAAAAAAATTTATTCATTTATTGACAGTGAAAATCAATAAAAATAAAATTGTATTTAAATGTTTAACTTTTTTTTATATTATCTCGAAATCATTCCCTAACATTTTTTATTTGTTTTTCTCCTGATTGTATTTGAATAAGCTGTGGAAAACCACTTTGTTATTCTCTCTCAGATAAGCTATATTTCAAAAATTTGAAATTATAATCTAATTTATTTTGGAATTGATCTTTTAACCCTTCTTCTAAAAAATGAGGTAATATAAAATGAATCTTTCAGTCACTCTCTACAACTCAAGTTAAAATTAAAATCTTAGTAAAGTAAAAGAAACAGCTACTAAAACTAATTACTTGTTTTTGGATTTTTAATTTTAACTTTTACTGATTTTCTTTTAATTGCCTTGTTATGAATAATTTATTCATTATCCCCCCCCCCTTCATTTTTATTCTAACTAATATAAGTGTTTTTTTTAAAATTATTTATTCATGCCATTAACTTTTAACCTGCTATAAACATAATTGGGTAAATTATAATAATTAAGTACTAGGGGGCTCATTTATGATTTAATTTAGTTTATGTACCCTTAAAATCCTTTGTACTTAGAATGTAAGTATAAGTAATAATAATAATAATATAACGACAGCCTCTTAGGAAAATAAGCATAATAAGCTTTTAAGGTTGGTTTTCCAAATAGCGGATTTCGGTGCATATATAGATTCATCTATGACTTTATTACAGCGGATACGCTTAAAAACCTGTATCAAACCTTGTCTTTGACTCTTCAAGTCTTATAATTTCATGGTTTTCTAAAGTGAAACTTCTTTAGGCGCGGTAGAGTAAATTAGCTTTGATGAAACGAAATCATGTAACGAAGTACGCGTTTCGAGACTCATCCAAGAGAAAGATTTTTGAAGTGAAATTAACAAAATTGCATGTAACGAAGTTTGTGTTTCAAGACTCGTTTAAGTGATAGATTTTTTAGCTATCCTCTATATTCAGCAAGCAGAAGCGCTAACCACTGCACCAAAAAGGTACATGTATTTTCAGTATTCTTCATCTTCGTTTCCAGCCGAAACCTAGTGGCGCCACTCTTTCGAGGAGCTTTCCATTTGTTTGAACAATACAGGCGGGCATTGCAAGCGGGGGGCCCGGTCCGGGAATCGAACCCAGAGCTGTTGTTAGAAGCGGTCACCCATCCATCGTCTGACCCTGCTTGAGGCTACTTAACTTGCCTTATCACAAGGCAAGTTGCTGAGCCACCCAGGCCCCCAATATCAGTCTTACTCAGCATGTCAGCATGTATTCTGGCTGGTACCCTATTTGGTTATAATCAAATACACAGCTCTGTCTAGCCAATATACGTGCTCTCAGACTCCTATCTCTCCAGCACTGATGATGGTTCAAAGCCAGTTTAATAAATGTACTGTTAAGACAAAGTAGTTGAGTACTTTACCTAGAATAACGTAGAAACTTAACTTATTTCAGTACTTCAGTCTACAATTTCTTTACTGCACAGTTTTGATTACTTCTTGAAAGGTACATTCTGTGTTAGAGATAAGCCAAGTCGTTTATTCTAACACGTTATATAAAAACTGTGTTTAATAATTCTTCACATACGGATAAAAATTTCCCTCACTTTTTGAATTTCCAGATGCTCTATGTATAACCACCTCAAGAAGAATTCCCAGTTCCTTTGGTAAATCATATGATAGTGGTCTAGATTAAATTCTCTTGAGAGTATAACTCATAGTACGATGAAAAAGTTGTTGATATATAGAGTTGAACCGGGCAATTCTCATGATTGTCTCAAAGTTTTTTCTCAATACAAGTGTTTTCCATGTAGTTTGTTGGGTGTTTTCTCGGTCTCAACAGTTTGTACCCGCGGTACAATATTTGCCCCTAGGGGGTATTTTACCCTTGAGAGGGGGTTTAGAGTCCCGCCTCGCTGTTTATACGCTTGAATTATTTACTTTACCTACCGTTTGCCCCTGTTGGTCGTGTGGTAGTAAATGCAACAGGGCCTAGAGGGTTTTTTTTTCCACCCACCTCTTTTCTCTACTCTCGTGGGGTTTATCCACCCAATTTTTCTTTCTTTTTTTCAACTCAATTTTGTTTATCGCTTTACACTGTCGTTTGCTAAACTTTGCTTTCCGGTGTATAAAAACATTAAATTTTAAATTTGCTTTGGCACACTGTGATAATTTATAATGTTTGAATAATTTATAATACATATCTAAGCGAAGAAAAGCTAATACTTTAAGGATCTTATCCAATTCTCCTACATCTGGTGGTTCGATTTATAAGAGGTTTCATTTTTTATGAAGTTCATTTTTATTTTTCCAAATAAAAATCAATAGTATGTTTATAATTTATGTTACTAGAAAATTATATTTAAACCTATTTTTACCCACTGTCTCTTACAAATTTAGTAGTTGGTTGAATAACATTGGAAAATAACAGAATTGACTTATGAGTCTACTACTATCACAGTCTGTATTAAAAAAAATGCAATTAATATAATATGTATGTTCAGTGATACCCGTTCTTGTATGCTACAAGAAATTTGAAGTCGTAAACCTTAGATTACACATATAAATTTCATACTGTATAATGCAGAAAGCTGTCTTATGTGGTTTACAGCGACACCATTCTTGGTGATACTATTTTTCGGATGGTCATCTCTGTAAAATTATTGATGTATGAAGAGGACATAATTTTTTTGTTAAGAGCCCCCTTTTTTCTAAACCGATCACAAAAAATGGCTCTAAAAGAGAACACAATAAAAAAATTAGTTTCAGTTTTTCTACGAACGTTAGTGATGCATGAAGTGTGTTTTCCTTAACGCTAATGAAAACTAGTGTTTTATTTAAAATTTTGTTAGCAATGGAATGGAGTTAAATGAAGTGACTTTTTCTTAAAGCTAATAAAAACTAGTGTTGTTTTATTTGTAATTTTGTTAGCAATGGAATAAAGTTGAATGAAGTGTGTTTTTCTTAACGCTAATGAAAACTAGTGTTGTTTTATTTCTAATTTTGTTAGCAACGGAATGGCAATCGTATTTATTTTATTTTATATGTTTTGATAACAAAAATATGAAAATGTAAAACGCCATGGTTAAAATAGAGCTTTTAGGATACTTATCTTTCTTCTTTTTTTGAAACGACCAGTTCAAAAGCTTCTGCTTTCAGCAATGCGTCCTCCTTCGTCGAGGAAATATGTTTTTAAGGAAAGGGTTCCAGAAGAGGAGTCCCTAAGGGTGAAGTGGAAGGGTGTGGTTTCTATTCAAACCCTCTTTTGTAGAGAAGTCGAGTATATGGGTTGGGAGCGGTCTAGACTCGGCCAAGAGCTTTTTTTTCTTAAGTATAAGTCCTCGAAGCTCGTGCTTCTTCTCTTCATAGCCGTTTTCTCGAATGTTTACTATAGGCAGTTTTTGCTAGTGCAGTTCATATCATTGGTTTCCGTTTACTAGTGAAAACATTTCCTTAGAATATGTATTTATAGTTGACTGAACATACATTTTAGTTGAAGTACTCTTGCATGATGTCATCCGCTGACCCATCAGTTTGAAGGGTTCAGTAAATATGGAGTTTAAGATCTTATCCATTGAACTCTCGGAATATTATAACCATACACAGAACTAATTTCTCGATTCCTGCCAATTTGTTTATAAATGTTTTGGGTGTACAATCGTCATCTATATCCTACAGCAACCCTCTCTCTTCCATCTTGATCGTTACCAAAGGCGCGCTCTATTCAACAAATGGAGGAAACACCTTTTCTTGCTCCTTCCCTAAGTATACACCATCTTCACCTTCAACTTCACAGACAAAGGTTATGAAGGAGATACTCTAAGTTCGTAAAGCAGAAGTCCTATTTGGCTTTATATTTTACCTCCCTTTTATTTAAAGGCACGGCAGTGCCCTGGCCAAGTCGAGCACAGCCGAACCATCCATTACTTAAACCATCTCAAGGCATTTTGGACCCCCTGTATTATTTTATTAAAGATACTTACATATATGTACAATTGATTTTAAGTTAGGTTTCATTACAAACTGAACCAGAAATAAAAGTATCAAACCTTTACTCATATAATTTCATAAGAGACGAGCCTAAAGTTTTGCTATTATATCACTGATCTATTGAATCATAATTCTAAAGCACTTCAAGCAATCCTAAAAGCTTGAAATTTTGTATATAATATGTAGAGTTTAATGTACAAATAAAGGGACAATCGGTTCTTAGGCCCCTCTAAGCTAATTGAAAAATCGTCTATGCAAAATAAATTAAAAAGTCTGCAAGACAGTGAGACATTTCATGTAACTTTGCAATTATAATGAGTAAATTATTAATTATAATGCAATTATAATGAGTAAATTATTAATTATAATGCAATTATAATGACTTTACAATTATAATGAGTAAATTATTAATTATAATGCAATTATAATGAGTAAATTATTAATTATAATGCAATTATAATGACTTTACAATTATAATGAAGAAGCCAAGGGAGAATAAAGAACGAGGGAGACAAAACTGTATGACAAAGACAGAGATAAGGAAGGCTTTAGACGTGCTCTACTAGGAGATCAAAACAGGACTAGGGTGGGGGAGACCCGAACGTACCCGAGCTATCGCGTCGGTTATTTTTGAGTCGGCCTAGTCTCTAGCCTAGTGCAACATCTAAGGCAAATACGACTACCTCCTGCGAGTACCTAATTCCCTGGTACCAGTGGAACTCTTTTCGGCCCTGCGAAGCGCGGTAGGAGCCCCTACTGCTGGAGACTGGATTGCAATAGCTCCTATAGCTTTCTAACTCTCTCAGTTACACTTCTCTCAGTTTTTAGGTAACATAACGCTTTTTGCGGTATGTCCCATAGCCTAAACATGAAATGTCAAATATAAAAAAAAAATATATAACTTGCGCTACAAGCGGTTTCTAGTAGAGATTTTCGAAATAATAGTTATTTATGCACCTAGGGAGTAAAATAAGCCATTATTCCCTGAGCGAAAAAGTTGATTGAAAAGTTGAGTTCTTGAGGCGAAGCCGAAGGAATCATGTCCCTAAATCCCGAGGTGAAGCCGAGGGAATTAGACTTTTTAATTCCCGAGGCGTAGCCAAGGGAATAACGCTAATTAGCTCCCGAGGCGAAGCC
>KZ651337.1:291082-301133 GCA_001010745.2 Gerris buenoi
TATATATATATATATATATAAACTCCTGCTCAAAATTAACGCACCACTATTGTATTTTTATGCTTACACAAAAGCCGATGAATTAGGATCTTTTTTCTATAGTTTTCATATCGGGTGAACCTATTTCGCCTCTGAGGATCATACTCACTGCACTCCTAGTCGACAACCAACCGTTTGAGAAAAGCCTTTCTTAACTCATCACTACGGGTTTAACCGCTTCCTCTATAGTTAAATTTGAAGGTGTATTCATGTTGACACATACAAACAACTGTATTAATGTAATAAATACGTGAAAGCTCTCAATTAATCAATGACAAAAATCAATGAGTCATTAATGATGATAATTAAATATAATCAATTATAACGATTAAATTAAATTAATGATGATGATTAAATACGATTAACGAAGATGATTAAATGTGAGATGATGAATGATGATGATGATAATTGACTTATTAATCATCAGTATGAATTAGAGATAGTCAAAACAGAGAAATATTAAGGTGGTGCGTTAATTTTGCGCAGCAGTGTATTTACTTTTTGTATAAAGTATGTAGGATAAGTTCATGTTCTTAAAATCAATTTTCAATTATAATTTCGAACATGTTAATCGGGGAATTATTATTTAGAAAGTTCTAGAAAAAACTTTACTTGTAATTGAATTAAAATTTTATTGATGTTTGAAAAGCATATTTGTTAAAGAAATTANTTTTTTTACCTAAATCAAAAAAAATCCCATTGTATCACTTTCATAAGTAGGACAATGGGATTGCACGATACTTCTTACTGCATAAAATATATACAGCATTGAAACAAGTTATGTTACACGCGATTTCACCACATTGAACTTGTTTTACTATTATTATTTAATATATATAACATGATATACGGTTGTAAATTATTAACCATGTGAAACAGTATTTTGTTGATATTTGTGAGATATAATATTCTTGTTTATGTGCACATAAACGAGTAAATATACTAGTGTGGTTTGTGGTTACATTATATAATAAATTCATTCAAGTGTTGAGTGTTGTAAATATATTCATGTTATTTTTTACTCGTTTATCTGTTTTACTGTATTGTTAAAAATATTTCATCATTTTGTAAAACACAGAAATATGTAGCAATTTAGCTCTTTTTTTTACTCTGGAAATAAAATCAAAATTATTTTTTTGCGGCTCAACTTTTATATCAACTATTTTTGCTTCAGAGCTTACCAAAAGTAACAGAATCTCCCCCGTTCTGAAGACCAAAAATATTTTATATCTCCGATTTCAAAAATTCCAACACCCATTAGGGAAAATTTTGAGTTCCGTGTCTGTTAGTCTGTATGTCGGTCTGTCACTCAATTTATAAGAACCAATATCTTAAAAATAACACGTCCAATTTTAATTAAATTTGGATGGTAGATCTCAAAACACCCATTGAAATATATTTAAGAAAACCGTTTTCAAAACGATTAACGTTCTAGGTCAAAAAAGATTTTTTTTTTCTAAACTCGCACCGTACTCGCTTCCTTTTTCCATCCGGATTGAGCGTTCACATTTCTTTTAACTCTCCATAAAAACATAGTTGATATAAAAAAAATAGGTACAAAACTAATTTAAATAGCGTAGGACATGAGCAAAGTAAAAAGGATCATTAAAGAAATAATAGGTTGATCTCAAAGAAAATTTTAGAAAGAACTAATGCAAGATAGGATGTTATATAGAGGCATGTAAAAGAAATGCACAAATTTAAATAGATAAGATAAAGGCCGAAACAATCCATTAACAAAAATACATGATTATGATTAGTTTTCTTATATTTTAAGTAATAACGTATGTTTAACTATAATCGATAATATATGTTTTCCAAAGTTTAATGGTGAAATTTATTTAACCCTACATAATAATTGCTTCAAGGAATTTTTTGTTACATAGCTTTAAGAGAGGTAATAAAACTTTTCAAAGTTCTTTCAATTTTTAATCGACTTAAAAAAGTGCTTTTAGATTTAATATTTTAAGTAGTTTTAAAGAAACTACAGGATATAAACTCGTATAACTCGTATGTCAAAGAATGTAGTAATAAGCATCTTTTCTATCTATATAAGTTCCACACAAAGGTTTTCTAATAATTCATTTTATATTTAAAGATAACTCTATTTTACATAAGATGTATTCCAGAATGGGATTTTGTGTGAACCAAAAAGTACGACTTTTCAATTCAATAATTAATTAATTTCGCCAGAAGACAACGTTTATTCAAGTTTATTAAATTTCGGAACTTTATAAATTCGACACTTTAAAAAGAGCAAAATGTAAATTAACTTTTCAAAAGTTTCTTTAAAACTTCTGAAAAACCTCTCTGTGTTAAATTAATTATCATTTAATCTTTAATCAAACGTCTCTTTTAAAAAAAAAAGTACGGAATTTTGAAAGAAAATAAAATAAACGGTTTCATGAGAAATTAAATTTTCCTTTTTCAGAATGAAAAGACTATTAAACATGTGGAAACGTATCGAAAAAGAAACTTTTTTGATTAGGAAGAACTTTTTTGGCAAAGTTTTTCGGATGTACTATTTTAAGTCCTTTTTCTCAGAAGTGAAATCTCCACACTACTTTAGAATAACTAAAAGTTGAATTTTCCTCTTTACTCCGAAAAAGAGTTTGTGTTTTTTCGAAAATTTACCAAGTTCATCGTCGGAATAAGATGAGAACACATTTTCAAAAGAAATTCGAAAAGCTTTAACATCTGCAAGAATTGAAAAGAGCGGGTTTTCAACCAATTAAATTCTTTGAAAAGACAGTTACGAATGATAGGGCTTTCTCCCACCCCCTTTTTCTTCGTTTTAGAGATAAAAACGTGAAGTCTAACAGGTTTTCAAGTGAAAAGTTGAACAATTCAGGGAAAATTTTCGAAACGATTTTAAGACCTCGTTTGTCACTCAAATGAATAAGTCATCGTTAAAAAAAGGAAAAGAGCAGATAAATAGTTGAATCAACAGTTTTTTAATAGAATTTTCGCTTTTATAAAATATCTCATATGAAAGGTCACTTTTAAAGCAGGATAAATAGAAGAACTCAAAAATTACCTTTGATGAAATTTGCTCTAAGAAAACGATTACCCACATCACTTTTTCACGGTTAACATATTCTAATTTTAATTTTCTAAAATTACTATGCACATATTTAGTGGATATTCGAATGGAATTAAATAATATATAAAAATATGTTCGATGTATTTGTTCTAACAATTCTCATTTTCAAGATCAAAATTACTTAGCCTAGCCTAGTGTTTTCCATTTATTAGTTTTTAAATGTTCATAGGTAAATTTAATTAATATTGAACATTTAATCTCAATTTTCAATTGCGCCTCGGGGTTTGATTTTTCTTAAGATGCATGCAAAAATCAACCCATTAGTTTAGGCTCTGCGCATCTGGGCACAGACGACAAACCATAGACAAACATTTTTAAAAAAACACTTATTTGGACTCGGACTTCAAATCCATCAAAATCTCAATATCAAATTTTTTCACAATACTCTTTAATATGAGAAATTAAAAAAGATGGATGGAAACAGTATAATAATTTTCAAAGTCTTTATTGTTAGCTTCCTTATTATAATGAACGATGTAATATAAGTTCGTTCTTTCATCATTATTATAAAGTTTTTAGCTTCATTTTCTGGGACTAAGCAAGAATTTTGTTGCTTTAAACCTTTATTTTCTTATTCAGTCATAGTTTTTTTGTTTTGTTTTTTAATAAATATTTATTATTTCCATAGCTTAATTTGAAACCATAATTCTCCCTTGTTTATGAAAAATTGTATACTAGTTAAGGTTTTGTTCATAAATAAATAAAAAGAACCAGTCTCTCCACAGTAGATAATACTTGTTTATTTATCAAAGCAGCTTTCGGCTTTTATAAAGCCATCATCAGTGCCTACGAACAAACATAAAGAGTTAAAACTTACTAACATAAAGTCAAACTGAAATTACAAAGAAGACGAATAAAAGCTAATGCCAAAATCAATAAATATAAGAGATAAAAAATAAATTCTAAAAGCGTAGAACAAGAACAATAAAGGAATATAAGACGTCAAATAATCCAATGAGTAAAAAAAAAAAGTAACAAGTCAAATAACAATTAATAAAACAAAGAAACAGTGTTAAAATTACCAGAGTTAAAGTAAAAATAAAAACAAAATTAAACAAATAATAAAATTACAATAAGACAAAAGATAAAATCAAAGAACTAGCATACCGATATCAGTGGAACTAGAGACACATTATTTAAAAGGGAATATAGGCTGGTGCTAAAATTTCGAAATAATTCATGCTAATACCTTATATTAGGGCGATGATATTTCCGGGAGTTCATTCAAAGGTTTTAAAAATTGTCAATTTTGTGCGCAAAAATTTGGGGTGCGACCAAAATTTTATTTTTCAAAAATTTTGAGTTGGGTATCAAATGAAAGCTGCTGAAGAGTAGGACACAAATATATATTTGCTTTTTTAAAGTTTGCATTCCTTATTGGTTTATTACTGATAAAAAACATTGTGACCCCCGGGGAATCGAACCCGGACTCTTAAGATCGAAGACCAAAAATCATAATTACATAATGGGTATGCTTACTCATCTACAAAACCCTAAAAAGTACTTGGATGCAAGTACTTCTCTGTGATTTTTTTTTTTACTCATTGGATTATTTGACGTCTTATAGTCCTTTATTGTTCTTGTTCTACGCTTTTAGTATTTATTTTTTATCTCTTATATTTATAGATTTTGGCATTAGCTTTTATTCGTCTTCTTTGTAATTTCAGTTTGACTTTATGTTAGTAAGTTTTAACTCTTTATGTTTGTCCGTAGGCACTGATGATGGATTTATAAAAGCCGAAAGCTGCTTTGATAATTAAACAAGTATTATCTACCGTGGAGAGACTGGTTCTTTTTATTTATTAAAATGACCTCCACCAACGCTCTTTTTTCTCAAGTGGTTTTGTTCATTTTTACTTTATAACTATTCATTTTGCAGAATATTACTTTTACACTATTTTACTTTTACACTATTGAACATTGGGATAAGTGATTATTACTATTTTTTGCAAACATATAACAACGGACTTTAATGCAAATCACAACTGAGTATGTTAGAAATGATTTAACTAAATATCATCTTACATTATACTAAATATATAAACTTCAATTTAACTTAGTCTAACCTATTATTTAACTATATAAGTTTAAACTTTACTAAATAACCTTACAATTAACTAAATATAACCTAAATAAGACTAAATATATGATATTTGGTAGCTAGGGTTCTTAATAATAAAAGATTCTTATATTTAGTTTATAATTTTGTTGTAATTAATAAAATCGTGTTTTGAGATGCAGAAATATTTTTTTTAAGAACAGTGTAAACAAACAATAGTTTTATTCGAATTATATTATTAATAAATTGACCAACAAAGAGCATTTGCCCACAAGATGAGAAATTAAGCCCATAACAATTAACGAATTTTACAATTAAATTTGGATAAGTTCATTAACAAGCATAATCGGCCCAGCTATATCAAGACGGCGGCCATTTAAAAAAAAATATAACTTTTAAACCATTAATGACGTAAAACTGTAAAACAAACGCCAAAAAATTCATTTTAATTTTCCAAACACACTGACCAACTATCAATAACACTGTACCAACAACTCTAAAGTGTCTGGCCTAATACGTTCTTAAGATAATTCATTTTAAGATTTTTTTTTTGAAATGGGGAAATGGTTCTTTTAATTAAAGTACATTTAAAGATGTTGGTGTTAATATTTAATAAAATTTTGTTGGCACATTAAACGGAAACTGATAGAAGGTTAAAACCTAATTGGAACCAACAATTATCTAAATATCATTTAAATCAGATGAAATGGTGGTTAACAAAATTGAAGAACGAAAGACAGACTGGAGACCAAAAATGTAGAACGAAAGACAGACTGGAGACCAACAATGTAGAACGAAAGACAGACTGAAGACCAACAATGTAGAACGAAAGACAGACTGGAGACCAAAAATGTAGAACGAAATACAGACTGGAGACCAAAAAGTTCCCTGAAATATCCAGATTTTTCTTTAAATCGAAGACATAAAAAATTTCGTTTCTCAGAACCAGCACAATTCGTTAAAGCTACACTATTTCTATTCGTATTGAAAGTTAAGTTTTAAAAGTACTTTAGTCACGGAATAAGGTTACATTTAATACACATTAGTATTTGGTTTATTTTGCGCTGAACAAGTTGTAGAATGTAATTTTAAATAAACTTTATTTTTTTGTCTTTCTCTTTATTTCTGTAATTTACACGCAGAATATTATCGGTTTTTTTATCTAACATTTTCCTATTGTGAAATAAAATGTTTATTTTTGAATTGTTTAGCTATAAAATGCAATAATGTTAGATCAATGTTACCAAATAAACGTTTAGTTTACTAGGGCCTAAGAGACATGTTATTGTAGAAGGTTTAGTATACTGATGTGACGGAATCAATATTGTCTAGGCAATCAAAAGTTCGATGATTGTTTATAGTAAAACGAATGGATGCAATTGAATGGTTTTGGAATCCGTGTTTAGAGTTGAAGAAAATAAATGGGAAACATGTCTAGAATCAATTTTACAAAGAAAACTCTCGTTTAGACGAATCGACTTAAAAAAACTCAGTTGAAACATTTTGATCAAATCATCCAAAGTTAATAAAAAATAATACTTTCCCATATTATTATTTCGTGCTTTTAATTGATCTATATTGCCTACCTCGTTGGTTAGGAACTGACTATTCTTTAGATTGTTACTTCCCTAATAAAAAAAAACAGATGGGAGTAACAATCTAAAGAAGGTATATGAAATGCCTTCTTTAGGTTGTTACTTCCCTTATAAAAACAGAATTGTGATAGTCCTTTGTCTCAATGTACATCGACTAAACATCCCTTTGTCTTAATAGTTATTTAGTCACTCACATATTCTAAAATTACATGGATGATTCTAACGAAGTAGTTAATTACACAATATTACATTATAATTTTCATACTATTCTTCTTTGCAATATGTTCTAAATATCAGTGTTTATTCCATCACAGATTTAATTTGATTCGTCTCAAATGCTTTGATTAAATTAATCACCGACAATTCCAGTCTAAGGATTTAAGGCAGGCAGCAGAAAGGAGATGACATATTATTGTGTTTACAGCCACCCTGTTCTTAATCCTTGCCTTACCTTAAGCCCCAATGACAATTGTTTTATCTCTTAACGACCTTGACTTATAAAATTACTTTGAAAATTGTTGATTATTTGGCAAGGAAGTATTTGAAGATGGTTCATTTAGATTGTTGGCAACATCCGCTTCACAATTTCTAAGAAAGATTTTTAGTGTTTCAAGAAGAAGTTTGGCCACTATCAGTGCCAAGTTTAAGTGTGTTGGCTTCGAAGTTAATTTTGCCTTTTCCTTAACCCATAGTTTTCCACTAAAGTAAACTAATATAAGAGAAAAGTGTTAACAGATTTGTAACAAGTGCCACTTCGTCTTCATATAAAGAAAAAGTTGTCACAATATATTACTCTCCACTTTTGGTTGGTGTCCAAATTCTACAATTCTGTCTTTCACTTCCTTCTACCATTCATTGTATTGTATTAAAATATCAAATTTAATTTATTTTTGACATAGTCTGAGGAATAAATAATTATCTTGTCATTCAATTCAATTGTGTTGAATCAGCACCGAAGATAGCAAAGTATTTTTAGGTATATTAGACTAAAAGTCATGATTTTGCCAAAAAAAAAAACATCATAAATACTAATCATTTGAAACAGATTGTTTCCGACCACTACAGGCGGCCATTATCAGATAACCGATAATGGCCAAATGAAGCATGTATTATTATAATATGTATTATCATTATTAGTGATGTGGCATATATAAAGAACAAGCGTTCTCTAACATCTCGTCAGGGAATCCGATTTTTCGTCTCCATTCAATGGATAACGAAATGGATACTGTCCACAAATGGTTCCAACAAATTGGAGCCACTCCACATACAAGTGTTCATGGATCGCGTGCGTCAAATTTTTCTCGGTCGTGTGAATAATGTGAATGTGGAAATCGGCAAGGACGTCATTTATTGGATATTCACGTCCACACTTAAAAAGTTTGACTTATGTCCAGTAAACTTCCACATTTTTGCTTGAAAATTTGCTTTATTTCAATTTCCTGGCTCTAGTATTAAGATCGTGGAAATAATTTAAAATGTGGTCATCCGCGCTGCGCCACCCTATATTTATAGATATTATGCAATGTAGTAATCTGCTAAACTAAGGAAATTAAATCAATAATCTGACAGGTTAATTTTTTTGCATTTTGACTTTTTAGTTTAGAAGTATAGCTTAACATTTCGATTGGAAATTTAAATCATAATTTTAGCTTTATCAATTAAAAAATAGTTTGTACAATAACACTAGTACTCTATCATCTATCTTTATCTTTATAGTAGTATAAAGATAGATGTTTGAATTACACGCAATGATTCTGACCTCTAGAGTAATTGAATTTGCCAAAGTTCATTAACTCAATAGGACAATAATCAAAATTGATTTTATGTTTAGACCCAAACCGATACTAAAAGGGTTTGATGTTTTACGATTTTCATGACACGTTTTAGTTTGACGTAGGACGTCCGGGAATAGATCTGCATGGTGCAACTGATTAATCTCTCGTGTTAATTCAGCTTGATGGTCTCTTGCTGATCATTGTTTTAAGGCCTCAACATTGATTGAAGCTGTTGATTCGAGCAGCGAAGTTATTGTTTCATTTGAAGCTTGTCCGTGAAGCTTTCTGCGTAGGTTGGACTAAAGTTTCGAGTTTCGATTAGAATATCCTATGGCGAATATTGGAGTGATATTAAGCTCCCTCTCTTCTGAAACCCAGTGTATGTTTTATCCTATTTAATCCTAGTGTTACAGTCCCTCCTGGATAATTGGGTTGTCATATTGAAATATCTATTTTAGACAAACGCAAATAAAAACTATATAAAAATATATTATACATATAGTCGTATTTAAATTTAACTTTAATGAAAAAAAAATTTACTACGTCAATAAGTCAAAAAATCTAATGTGTCCTACTAAAAGTACTTATTTATTATTTCAAATAAATAAACTTAAATAGGTAATTAACTCTCATTAATTTAATAATTTGAGAAAAGCTAATTAATAGAACATAGTTTTTCTTTAACGTTATGAGAATTTTTGTAAAACTTTAATGTTTCATTTGTTTTTTTCTAAAAACTTGTATCAAATTTCCTTTATACAATCCAAAAAAAATTAAATAAATTATCTATATGCTTAATTTAGAGACCATGAGTTGAATTATAACTTTTATTTGTGGACAGGCGTTCTAATTTTTTCTTTTTGTATTTGATAAAAAAGTAAATTTATGATTTTGTGTATGATGTTGGATCCTTTCAGGGTAATAAGTCAAAACTCTCATTTACGTGGCAACGTTTCGGCCTGACCGGCCATTTTCAAGCCTAGAAATTATAATTTATTAATCAGAAACGACGTAACATGATATCTACAAACCTTAATTAAATACAATTGACTAACAAACCTGTAATGTAATAAGGTGAGGATCGTTATAAGATGTTAATTTCAAAAAGTAATTAGGAACAAATCGTTCCTTCGTCAAACCATTGGTTATCAGTAAAAACCTCACTCTCCTCACTCACTAATATACACCTCAGAGGGTGCATCGTAGCACATTACATTAAAATGACATTAAATAACAATTCATATAACAAAAAACACGACTAGATAAAATAACAATAACATAAAAACAACGGGAATTCATATAAAATGGTAACTGAGCGTATTCTACAACGTTAAAGCTTCTTATCACAATCTTATCTTGACAATCAGGTGTCACATTTCAAGACGAAAACAAAAAAATAATTAATACTCTAATCGAATTTAAATTAAATTAACGTGTTTAAAATTTAGTAATTTTCAATAATTAAACAAAAAAAAAA